>OVBL01000378.1:0-298481 GCA_900406555.1 Pseudoturritis turrita
CAGGACATCTTATTCTTTTTACCACTCTTGTTCTTCCTGAATGGCAAGCTCATTTTTAGTTGGCACCCTACCTATAACCCTTACCTCTTTTCAGACCTCATGCACTCTTGTTTTTCATTGTCATAATTGCAAATATGTGCAAAAACATCGGAGAAAAAGAGGATCGACGCATTTTTTCAACCACTGCAGATGCAGAAGCTGGAAGACATGGTGGAGTATTAAGATGAGATTCAAGAGCTTGGCTATTCCTTGGGATTTATAAATCATAGTAAAATTTTGAACCTCTTATGACTCATATCAATAAAGACGTTTTCCCCCTTTATAAAACAAAAAAAAAAAAATCAAAGGGAAAGAAAAACATGTCTATAAAAGAGTCTAAGGGTTTAGAAAAATTCCAATGAATGATATGGAGCAATTCAGAGAGTTGGAGTAGTTTGCAGTGATTCCTGGAGAAAAATCTAAGTCTGGAGGAATAAGGCATCGGTGGTTGGAAAATTGTGGACATCAACAGATCCGTTCTCTCTTGCGATTTTGTACAATATCTTACATCCTCTGGAGCGTCTGGTAACCCTAAAAACTTTTAACCTTAGCACTTAAACAGCCTTTTTAAACCCCTAGCGTCGTCTACCTTGAATGATATCTTTGATGAGAAATTCACCAAACTTAATGAATGTAGAGAGTCGAATGATTTGAAGTTAAGATTTTGCAGGATTGGAATTTGGATGGACAAGGGTTGACAGGGTACTGGTGGTAGTAATTTGACAATGTCCATGAGCTGATTTTGTTTACATGTGGATTACATGTTCAGATCTCAAAGCTACGTTCCCAAGGATATGTGAGTTCCTTCGTTTTCAAACCTCTTTTCTATGCTTGGATCTTTTGTTTTCCTTGATGACATGCAAAAGCTAAGTCTGGACGAGTTGATATACTCTATAATTTATGGCTTTTATTTGATTTTATATGCATTTTATTACGGGTTTATGCCTTTAGAGGTAGTTTTTCTCGTATTTGTAATTTTAGAGACTTTACAGGGTAAATAATCAAAAGGATGCAAAAAGGACCAATAGAGTTTTTAATCATGCTACAACCATTCACTCAAGTCAAAAGAAGTGATCCAAGTCACAATATTCACAAGATATGCAATTTCCCAAGTTAGACATAACAGAAGCGCCAGACATTTATCCTTCGACGGAGGCCTTAATCATCTTGGAATTGGATGCAATTTGGGTAGGAGATATATAATTGAGTTACCTTTCTAATGGAGGTGGTTTCAAGTCATTTGGAGCATGTGCAGAATCGTCCCAGCACCGGTCACAGGGTTTTTACCAATGCTCAGACCGGTGCAGCCTATTTGGTTGAGATTTCCATCCCAATTCAATCCTATTCAATCATGGAAAGTCTCTTTTACCCCAAAACTTAAACCTTAATGATCCTAGATCTATATATAGTTGTTTTAGCCTCTTGTTAGACATAAGCCTCCATAAGCCATCATAAGCCCCCAAATTCACCATAATACATTATTTTCTTACCCTAAAGACAGCAGCCACGTTTTTGTTGTTGTTCTTCATTGGATTTTGAATTTTAAGAGTTTCAATGAGAAGATCTCGCTTTGTACTCGCTATAGAGAAGAATCATAAACCTTATCTCTTTTAATTTAGTTTTATCATCATGTTTTCTACCTATTCTTATTTTTTTTATTCTATAAATATGTCTGAGTAGTCATCTTGTTAGGTTTTAGGGATTCGATGAGTTTCATTATTCATATTGATTGATGATTGTTTAGGGATATCACTAGAGTCTTCATCTTTACTTATTATCAATGCATAATTTATTGACCGTGCATCTTGTGATCTGATCTTAGGACAATATAACCTCGAAAGTGCTGCATCTATTTGCCTGAACTAATATTTGATGAGATAGGCATCTTAACCTGCGTAAATTGAGTTAAGGAGTCTAGTGAACTTTATCAGAACATGAACGATTTAAAGCATACTTTCTTCTTGTAATAACCTATGAGAGTTGAGTCTATTAGGTTGTTAAAGCATAGTGATTGGATCCACAAGAGCAGAAAGACTATACATTCGTGCTATATGTTCTAGACGGTTTTTATCCAAATTCCTGATATCAATCTATCTTATTGTTGCATGATTCTCTGCGAATATCCTAATGCCTAACGCTTTTCTCACATTGAATTTACATCTTATTTAGTTTACTTGCTGATTTAATTTAATCTCTTATTTAATCACCTTCGATAATCTTATATTTTATTCTAGCTTGATTTGAATCATTACAATTCGTAGAGTGATTGACAAGTCTTTGTGGATTCGATCTCTTATCTATACTAATTGTGATTGATGTGCAGTTTATGGTGATTGACAAGTCTCTGTGGATTCGATCTCTAGCCGGAAGCTTAGTTGAGTGTTTAAAACTTTTCTCTACATCAGAGTTATGCGAGAATGAGTGCTTTGAGGTTCTTTTTATAGGAGTTGATTGACTTGCTCACCAAGTCGACCACTTAATACAATTTCCTTTTTTTCTCTCCTAGATCTTCCCCACCAAGTTTCAACTACTCCTCTATAAAACTTCCTATTATTGAAACCCGCAGTCTCGACCTTCCTTACTTTAACTCCATAAATCCTAACTTTCCTTACTTTACTCAACATATGTGGTTTAACGAAAATGCCATAAATTGATCTCATATTCACCTTTATTGAACATTCCATAGATGGCTCTCGCATTCACTTTTTCTAAACTTTCCATTAGATCTTCTATATTTACGGCATTGCTAGACATTCCTTAAATGAATCCCCAGTTCTATGGCTTAGGTAATTCATTCGGAAGTTCCATTATTTCCTTATTTGGATCCGGACAAACCGTTCCCAGCATTTCTTATATGGATTGAGACTATTCGTTCTTTGATCTCATTTTAACAAAAATAGCAACCTTAACACTTGAACCATATAAACACTTAGTAAAAACAATAACTCCTTCAATAACGACTAAGGAAAACAAGGTTCTACACATAGAAAATAATCTAACTTAACAAATAAACCTCCTAGTTCCTCTTCCCCGTTGAACACAATCTATCATAGGTGTCAATATGCTCAATATGATATTTATCAACCCCAAGTAACGGTTGCTTTGGACCATATTTATCAAGAAAGACTTGATTTCCCATTCATCATCAACGCTTGGTGGAGGCCTAATTCTCATATTGACTCCATTTGTAGTTGGTTTATCATAATATCCAATTTTCCTCTCCATGATTTGTGATTTGGTACCGACAAACCAAAAGAGAGAAAACACAAAACAACAATAGTCAAATAAAATAAAGGGACTTAGTCTTAAAAAGAACTCAAATCTTACTGCCTAATGTAAATTTTTTGGCAACAGCGCCAAAAACTTGATAGAGAGGAAAACTACTACTAAGGTGCATGGCAAATCAGTGTACTACTTAGGAATTGAATCGACCCAAAATTGATTAAGACAATAAAAATGCAAAGCACTCAAGAAACTAAGTCAATGGATGTTTTTGGTTTTTCTAAAGGTTCCTAATTAGCATAAGCTAAACAAGCAAGACAAATTAAACTTAAAGCAATAAGCAAATGTAAACAAGAGTAAAAGACTTAAATCAAACTAGTAATGATAAATCAAACTTAAAAGAAAGCAATATAAAAAGTCAACGAAATTATGCTATAAATGAGTTTGATCAAATAAAAGGAAGTATGGATCATGGGATAAGGCAATTGATCAAGGTAGATTATCTATTAGGCAATGGTCCTAGGCTCTAATCAAGTCCATTCCTAGGACAAGGATCACTAATTTAGCACTAATCCATTTTCGTGGTACTAATCCCCTTTCTAAATTCCTTAATTATCATAAACTTTTGCTTTGCAATTAATGAATCTAGAAGCAATACTTATAAGTCCATATTTCCACAAATCACCTTAAACATCAAGTGTTAATTGGCTAAAATGTGATTTGCTCATATGAAATTCTCCTAGACATTTCTATGACACCTTTCGGACGTAAAGAGACCATAATCTAGAGATTGATTAGCCACTTTAATCCTAGCCTTAGATGCATCTCAAATGAAGGATTCTCTATACACTAAGCCTAATACAAAATAACCCAATTTCTAATCACCCTAATCTACCTAACCCACAATCCATAAGATCTTTACTCACACATGGCAAAAGTGAGAAACAAAACAAATGCTAATAAAGAGATAAACATGATTAGAGAAATGAAAAAGATAAAAAAGCTTCAATAAATCATCCATGATTCAAGAAAAATCAAAGTACTAACCATTAGAGAGAAAATCCTAAAACATGCCTTAGTTAGGGTTCTAAATGTGCTAAAACATATATATCATGAAAGGGGAAGGTACTGGGTCAATCCGGTCAAACCCAGATTTGTGCATGACGTGTGCTCGCCATCAATCCACGCCATCGACCGGACGAAGTGCTTCGGTCGATCCAGCACTCGGCAGTTGTTCCTGCGTTCGTCCCATCGACCCACACCATCGACCGGACGAAGTGCTTCGGTCGATCCAGCACTCGGCAGTTGTTCCTGCGTTCGTCCCATCGACCCACGCCATCGACCGGACGAAGTGCTTCGGTCGATCAGCATGACATGTCCTCAATAAATTGGCTATAACTTTTGAACCATAACTCGGAATGAGTTGAATCCAACGCCCACGTTATCTTTAAGTCACTTTATCTATTATTCTGCTTCTATTGTTGGTCCTATCAACCCAGCCCATCGACCGGATGGAAGGTGTAGGTCAATCCAGCACACATTCTCCTCATTTTCGTGTTTTCTTCACTCTCCTTCATGCCTTTTCAATCCTCCTAGGTTCCCTTTGCTTCTGAGCCTCCATAGTACCTGAAATGGACTTAAAATGCATTGCAAATGCATGGAATGAAGCCTAGGACTCTAAGACTCAATGCATGGAATGAAGCCTAGGACTCTAAGACTCAATGCATGGAATGAAGCCTAGGACTCTAAGATTCAAACTAATCTAAATGGAACTCAAAATGAAGATAAAGACACAGAAATGCAATTCAAATGACTCTAAAACTAAAGAAAATGCATGCTAAAAAATGCTAAAATACGAGTACATCAACTCCCCCAGACTTGTCCTTTTCTTACCGCACCACCCCACGACGAGCGACAGGAGAAACCCCGTTCGCCCTCGTCTACGGAACAGAGTGTGTCATCCCACCAGAGATACATTTTCCAGGGATTCGCCGGAGGCTATTGCCAGAACAAGAGGGGCTCAATCACCTGTTAATGCTTGACGAACTAGACTTGATCAACGAAAGAAGAGACCAAGCCTTGATCAGGATCCAGAACTATCAACACGCGGCCTCAAAGTACTACAATTCCAACGTTCGAGAACAAAGATTCTACGAAGGCGATTTAGTTTTGCGGAAGGTTTTTCAGAACACCGCGGAAACAAATGCTGGCAAACTAGGAGCAAATTGGGAAGGACCCTACAAGATCACAGAAGTTGTCAAACCTGGCGTTTACAAACTTGCTAACATGACGGACGTTCCAGTACCGAGATCATGGAACGCAATGCATCTCAAAAAATACTATCACTAAGCTACTTTACATGAACTACGGGGCGACTTGATCCCTGCAAAGGGTACGTAGGCAGCTCGTCTTCGGACGGGTTCAGTTGCCCCCTCCTTTCAAAAGGGGGGGGAGTGGGTACGTATACGCATACTCGTATACTCCCATCTTTGTAACAGTTTCTACTACCTATCAAAGCTTTGCTTCTAACAAGCAGTTTCTATCTAAAACATCCTTCAAGGATCACTAAGTCTTAACAAAACAGACATATTTGAGCAAATCTGACTACAACGGGCATCTCGCCACATCTTCACTATTGCTGGCCACAATAGAGAACTCTCACATCCGTCTCAGGATTAAAAGTGCGCTATACAAGTATTCGTTCATTATCGGAGCGGATACGTTTATGGTAACTTATCCGTAAACCAAAATGCTCGTCCTAGACTATGCAAACAAATGTTCATTATCGGAGCAGATAAGTTTATGGTAATCTATCTGTAAACCGAAATGATCATCTCGAGACTGATCATCTCGTAACTACGCAAACATAAGTTCGTATTCGTTCGTTAGAACTACTCAACAAAAACAATGCAAGTAAGGCATTCTCGAATCTATTGACGAACGAAAGACATATATATTCAAAAACAAGAGTTAGCTCAGTCAGCAACCAGGTGATAAAAAGAAGATAATAAGTTCTTAGACAACTTGGATAAAGCCGTCCAGGCGTTAAACAAAAAGAATCTTAAAACTAGACAAAGAAAAGAGGATCGTAATCCTCCGCTATCTCAGGAGTCGTGACCGCCTTCTGCTCCGCCTCCACCATCTGCTCAGCTATTTCGCCTTTGGGGGCTTTGTCCTCCACAAGCAACGCCTCAGCAAACTCTGCAACCTTTTTCTCCAGGGAGCATCGAGAGCGTTCGCGGAAACGGGATCGGAGATTATCTCTTTAGCAACCTCCACCGGACCAAGATCAACCAGACCAGGCGTCCCCTTATTAGACCCGGAAAATTCCTGGATCCCGACACTTGCAGCAGCAGTCTCCATGGGCTCACCATCGTTAAGCTCCTTGAGAATATCGAATCGGACTGGAGACAGTCTAAGGATCTCTCTCATTTCGGCCACGAGCTGAGCGAATGCTTCGTGAGATCCCGCCAAAACTGCTTTCTGCTCAGCTAAATTCTTCGCCTCGGCATCGAGAGATGGCGGATCGTCGCTTTGAAGAAGCCCAACGAACTGGAGATTGCCTTCAATCTGGGCAAAGTCGAGCATATTCTCCTTTGGTTCGCCGTCAATTTGGCTGAGAATCTTTTTGACTCGGGAAACTTTGCCTTTGAGCATCATCATGGTCTCCCGTTTGGTCTCTAGAACGGCTCGCTCGACCTTGCTCTCGAGAAGCTCGTTAGCAGCTTCAAGCTGCCTCGTCAGGCTAGCTATATGAGCATCCCGCCTTGCCTTTCCTGACTCTAGCCACATGATCCGCTCGTCAGCTTCCTTGATGTGCTTTCTGTGCCCCTCCGCATCAGCTTCAAGATCTTTGATTCATTTGACTACTTTTTCCCGTTCGGCAACCTGAGCCGCCTCGACTTCTTTGAGCTTCCCATCCAGCTCAATGGCTTTCCGCCTAGCATCTTCGACCCTCTCGTGGTCCTTATGAGAGTCAGATTCGTATCCCATTACCATCCTGTTAAGATGGGATATGAACTGCACGGTAACGAGAAAATACGTTTAACTAAGTTTAGACGGATCGGGTAGCGAAGACAAGGCCAATATATGTCACATACCTTAACGCCCCTAAGCGACATCTCGCTGTAGGTTTTTTCCCTAAGCAAAGTGTCTGGTGGCGGAAAGCGATCACCTGGACAGGTGATTTTCGAGAAGATGGCCGCGGATGCTGAAGCATCACTGTATGCCCCTTCAGCGTTTATTGGAGCAGCGGAAAGAGGGATTGCTTCGGGAATCGCCTTCGACGATTCAGTACGCCGCAGGCGCTTCGGGGCATCCCCCTTGTCGTCTGCTGACTGGCGCTTCTTGCTCGGGTTTTTCTTTTCCTTTGCCTTCCCTTTGCCCTTATTCTGGTGCGGCAGTAGTCGAGAATCGGTTGGACGAAGCCCTACAATGACTCCTCCAGAAGCCAATGAAGGAGTCAGTTCGGGGTGATTACCAGCGACCTTTGGTTCGGGGACAGCGGCGGGGGTAGATTCGTGGGTCGGGGGACGAGATTGGGCCAGCGCCTTGGCTTGTTGCGCTCTTTCCCCAGCTTCTGCCTCTGCCTTGGCTTTCGCGGCAGCTCGATCTCTGAAAGTTGGTCTTCCCATCGTATCTCTTGAAGAATGAGAAGGGGACGATTGCTCAACTGATTGTCCTTCTGAAAGGGCTCGTGCTCTCTCAACTCGGCGAAGGTTGAAATCTCTAGACCAATTGCACTTGCGAGCTGAAAGCGCTTCGTGAACTTCAGACAGATCGGGAGGCAATGAAAGACGAAGATGACGAACTGCAAAACAATAAAATTTACGCAAGGTCAAAAAGAAACCTAAAGAAAAAAGGAAAAAGGGAACTGCTAAATAATGGAGACCCGAGCCGTGGCCCAAGTCGAGCAACGGATCGGCTACCAATTTCTCCCCAGACAGACTTGACAGACTGAAGGCACCTCCGACCCACCGATGCTTCAGAAATAGGGACGAAAAAGAAGTAATCTTCCCAATTATCGTCTTTCGACGGGAAGCCTCTTATGATGTTTCTCCTAGCCTTGCTCGACACATAATATTTCAGCTCCCGCTTATTTCGATGCCTGAACTCCAGCAAGTGTGTCAGGTGTTCGACGCCGACTTCTAGATCGCACTCATAACTCCTGACCAGAATACCGACCATATGCCTGATTCCTCGAAGGTTGATTTGAGAGATAGCTAAGTTGTATTTCCAGATAAACTGGAGGATGGCGTCGGGGATCGGGAACCACAATAGGCAGCGGTAGAAGAAGCTTTCGTAAAGAGTGAAATGGTTAGGAGGGGGATTATTGGCTCGGTCTGATGGAGAAGGAAGCACAAACTCGATTTCCTCCGAAATACTGAACCTATGCCTAAGGGCCGATAGCGAATCCACGGTTGAAAGGGTTGAACCAGGTGGATCGGGTCGCTTCTTGTTTTTCTTCTTCCTTGGGGTTTGATGGTTAAGATGCATCAGACGCTTCAACTCCTGTCTGGCCACGACTGGATCGAAGAACCAATCCTCCGGTTCAATTTTTGGCAGATCGGGGTCCATTGCATCAGTGAAAGGGTTGCCGCCTCGACGAATGGAGAATCATAGAGTTGAGGCACTTCAAATCGCAAAGGATCCCCAGAATTGCTGCCCACTCCAGAGGATTCAGAAAGCACCATTTTTCTGCCAAGAAGGGAAGGTCCAACCCCTGAATCACTTGGATCATCCAGGTTTTCTGAAACGTGTGTGCCAGAAGAATCCTCCCGACCACAGCTTCGGGTGAGAAACGGATCGGGAGAGAAGGATGGTTCAGGAAGCGAAGACTGCCCCGAAATGCCGAACAAGCGGGTATACGGATCGGGAGATGCAGAAACAGATGAATGAGACATTCCGTTGAATTCGAAGACGGATCGGGGTCCTTGGAAGATATGAACAGATCGGGATCCCTAACAGCTCGCGAAAGAGAATCTAGGGTTTATAAGATTCAAAGGACGGATCGGGGTTCTCAGCGGCCTATCAAAATAGATCAAAACCTTTTAAACATTGAAGAACAAGTTGAAGATCTTCAAAACAAACTGCCGGAAAACTTGAAGACGGCGACGGAGCTAGTTGAAGATGGATCGGGAAATTCAAGCGGATCGGCGGCGAAGGAAGAGCAACGGAGTTTCGGCTAAAAACTTAAGCAAAAAAAAATTAGAGAGAGAAAGAAGAGAGAGGTTACCTGTTTGAAGAAATTTTCGGAGAAATGAAGTGGAGAACAAATGAGAAGTATCACGGATTATATAGGCAAATGGTGACGTCATTCGCCTCGGGAACCAGCAAAAACGTTTGCACTCCCCGATAAAGGTGTCAAGGCAACAGAATCCCGAACTGAGTTTGCCTAGGAACTGAACCAGCAATACTACAAAGGAATGGTTCGGGATCGTCATCAAAAAGGACAGTTCGGGACGACCACGAGAATCGTTGATCTCACTCGACCACTTACAGCTCGGCACTAACATTACTGATACTGCCAAGCTGGGGGGCTAACTGTTGGGGTTAGATTTCACCCCTTGAGAATCGACGATTAAAAATGACTAAGTACGAAAATGTGCTAGCAGCTAGATCCCTAACCATGAAGTTGGATCGGATACCCCGAGCTGTGAGTGGGATCGGGGTCCCTAACCGCGAGAAGTTGGATCGGGATCCCTAACCATGAAGTTGGACTGGGTACCCCGAGCTGTGAGTGGGATCGGGATCCCTAACCGCGAGAAGTTGGATCGGGATCCCTAACCAAGAAATTGGATCGGGTACCCTGAGCTGTGAGTGGAATCGGGATCCCTAACTGCGAGAAGTTCGATCGGGATTCCTAACCATGAAGTTGGATCGGGTACCCCGAGCTGTGAGTGGGATCAGGATCCCTAACCGCGAGAAGTTGGATCGGGATCCCTAACCAAGAAATTGGATCGGGTACCCCGAGCTGTGAGTGGGATCGGGATCCCTAACCGCAAGAAGTTGGATCGGGATCCCCAACCATGAAGTTGGATCGGGTACCCCGAGCTGTGAGTGGGATCGGGATCCCTAACCGTGAGTTGGATCGGGATCCCTAACCAAGAAATTGTATCGGGTACCCCGAACTGTGAGTGGGATCGGGATCCCTAACCGTGAGAAGTTGGATCGGGATCCCTAACCAAGAAGTTGGATCGGGTACCCCGAACTGTGAGTGGGATCGGGATCCCTGACCGCGAGAAGTTGGATTGGGATCCCTAACCATGAAGTTGGATCGGGTACCCCGATCCGTGACAAGTTGGATCGGGACCCCTAACTGTGACAAGTTGGATCGGGACCCCCGATCCGTGACGAGGTGGACTGGGATCCCTAACTATGAAGACAAGTTGGATCAGGATCCCGAACCGTGACAAGGAGGTGGATCAAGGTCCCTAACTGTGGAGGGAGAGTTGGATCGGGGGCGCGTACCCCGATCCACGGTACGACAGACGGATCGGGGGTCACGACCCACAGCGAAGAAGCTCGGACGTATACCCCGATCCATGGCGCGACAGATGGATCGGGGGTCACGACCCACAGCAAAGAAGCTCGGACGTATACCCCGATCCATGGCGTCACCCGAACCGTGAACCATGGTGTCACCCGAGCCGTGAACCATGGCGTCACCCGAACTGTGAACCACGGTGTCACCCGAGCCGTGAGCCATGGCCTCACCCGAACCGTGAACCGTGGTGTCACCCGAGCCATGAACCATGGCGTTACCCGAGCCGTGAACCATGGTTAGAGAATGGGCCGAGACAACGAGCCCACAGATTAAAGCCCACAAAAGAGATGACAAAGACAGCCCATGAATCGAAGCCCATGACGATGACAGGCTTTGCTAAAAGGAAATCCCGAAGAATTAGGAAATCTTCCTTATCTCTTTGGATACTAACTTAGCCGACTTAACTTAGTATATATACTCATGTAAACCCTAAGAAAAGGGGATCGGCAATTTACCTAGCAAAACTCTGTACTTTTGCTCTGACACAAAAAGCTTTCTAAGCAGCTTAATAAAACACCAACTTTGGATCTCTGTTTGTGTTTTTTGGTGGTTTTTACTCAGAAGTTTCAGATCTCGCTAAAAGACAACGAATTCAATTGGCGTGGATTTATACTCCCACAATAACTACTTGCCTATATAAACTGTGATGCCTCTTAATCCTTCACAACTTCATTTCTCCGTAAAATTCTCCAAAATAGGTAACTTCTCTCTCCTTTCTCTCTCCATTTTTTCGCTTAAGTTATTTTTAGCTAGGGCCTCTGTTATTCCTCCTTCGCCACTGACCCATTTGAGTTCCCCGATCCATCTTCAATTAGCTCTGCCCTGTTCTTGAATTCTCCGGTGATTTGTTTGAAGATTTAGATTTGATTTTTAATTTATTTAGAGGATCTTAATCTGTTCTTCAACCCTTAGAAGGCTTCGATCTGTTCCGATAAGCTGTGAGAGCCCCGGTCTGTTTTCCAATTCTTTGAAGATTTAGATCCTTTCTCCTGAGGTATTAGGGATCCTGATCTGTTTGTCTGTCTTCCAAAGATCCCGATCCATTTCTAAACCAAAGGGATGTCTCAGTTGTGTGCGTCTATGTCACCCAAGCTGTACGCCAGGTTATTCGATAGTCCTGGCCAGTCTTCATTTCCCGAGCTGTCTCTCTCCACCGAACTATTTTTTAGCCGAGCAGATTCTTTGGATGTGGATTCTCTAGAGGATTTGGACGACTCAAATGGGTCGGGGGTAGGCCCTTCTACTCTCGGTAGGAAAGTTGTGCTTTCAGAATCCTCGAGAGCCGAAAGCAATGCTAAAAATCCTTTGGAATTTGACGTGCCTCACCTTCGCGACTCTCCTTTTGACGAGACGGTAAATCCTTTTGCCGACACAGTGGATCCCGAGGAGGCAAATCTTGAACCAGAGGATTGGTTCTACGATCCTGTCGTGGCAAGACAAGAGCTAGAGCGTCTGTTAGGACCTATTCAACGAGCCCCAAGGAAGAAGAAAGGTAAAAAACGACCCAATCCGCCTGGTTCAACTCTCTCCACCTTAGATTCTTTAGCCGCCCTTAGGTGGAGATTTAATATCTCGGAAGAAATTGAATTCGTTCTTCCCTCAATGACGGACCGAGCCAATAATCCTCCCCCCGGTCACTTTACTCTCCACGAGAGCTTCTTTTACTGCTACTTACTATGGTTCCCGATCTCCAAAGTGATTTTGCGGTTTTTATGGAAGCATAATTTGGCTATTTCCCAAATCAACGCTCGGGGGATTAGACATCTGGTCGGCATTTGAGTCAGGAGTTATGAATGAGGCGTTGAGGTTGGAGTCGAACACTTGAGAAGCTTACTCAAATTCAGACGTCGTAATAAGAGAGAATTGAAGTACTATGTGTCGGGTAAAGCCAAGAGGAAGATCATAGTAGGATTCCCGAGCAAAGATGATATCTGGGAGGATTACTTTTTCTTTGTTCCTGTCACCGAGACGTCAGTGGGCTCAAGATGTCTTCACTCCATTAAGACAAGCTGGGGAGAACTTGGTAGCCGACCCGTAGTTTGTTTTGGGCTACGGCTCAGTTTTCTTTTATATGTTAATTTTGTTTTAGGTTTCTTACTTTGTTTTCCCTTTTTGCAGCATGCCATCTCCAACTCTCGTTGCCCCCCGATCTGTCTATAGTCCACGAAGCACTTTCGGCTCGAAAGTGTAATTTGAAGAGAGATTTTAATCTTCAGCGAGTGGAGAGAGCTCAAGCCGTCTTTGAAGGTCAATCTGTCGAACAATCATCTTCCTCCAACCCTTCAGCCGACACCATGGGTAGACCAACATTTAGAAACAGAGCCGCAGCCAAAGCTAAAGCAGAAGCAGAAGCTAGAGAGAGGGCGAGGCAAGTCGAGGCGATGGGTCAAATCCGACCCCCGAACCCTCAGACTAATGCTACTATCCTCCCGAGCCAATTACTTCCTGTAATCCCCCCGAGCAGATTTCTAAGCCCTTAAGCTCCTCAAGGAGTCGTGTTAGGGCTTCGTCCCGCGGATTCGCAGATGTTGCCGCATAAGGACAAAGGCAAAGGGAAGGCCAAAGAGAGGAAAGGCCCGAGTAGAAAATGCCAGTCATCGACATATAACAAGGGTGAAGGGTTATCCGAGGCATCGAAGTGTCAACGACGCGCCGAAGCACCTCGAATTATCCCCGAGGTAATTCCTTTTTTTGCCATGCCCATTAATGCTGACAGGGCTTACAATGATGCTACGGCATCTGCGGCTATTTTTTTTAAGATCACCTATGGGTGATTGTCTCCCTCCATCTGATACCTTGCTTAGGGACAAGCCTATAACGAGGTGTTTCTTCGTGGCGTCAAGGTATGCCGCTTGTCATTGTTTAAGTTTATCTTATCGCTGAAATCCGAGCCGTTTTAGCTTATCTCGTCGTTAAATAACATCTTTATTTCTGACGCAGTTCATAGCCCATCTTAACAGGATGGTGCTGGGGTATGAATTCGATGCTCGCAAGGACAGGGAGAAAGTTGACGATGCCCGGAAGAAAGCTATTGATCTTGTTGGAAAGCTCATAGAGATCAAGGTGAGTCACACCTTCGAACGAGAAAGGGCTCTTAAGAGTATCCAGAATCTCGAGGGCGAAACGGAGGGCTCAAGAAGCATCGAAAAGAAGCCGACGAGCGGATTATGCGGATGGAATCTGGCAAGGCAAAGCGGGATGCTCACATTGCCAGCTTAACGAGGTAGCTGGAAGCGGCAAACGAGCTACACGAGAGTAAAGTTGAGTAAGCCGTGCTAGAGGCCAAGTGGGAGATGATGACAATGTTTGAAGACAAAATATCTCGAGCCAAAAAACTTCTTGGCAAAATCGAAGGCAAGCCAAAAGAAGATATTCTTGATCTTGCTCAAATCGAAGGCATACTTCAGTTCATAGGATTGCTTCAAAGCGATGAGCCGCCGTCTCTTGATTCCGAGGCGAAGAATTTGGCCAAACATAAGGGAGGCCTAGAAGGACCCCACGTGGCATTTTCTAAGCTCGTAGCCGAGACGGGAGAGATCCTAAAGTTGTCTCCCGTGCGCTTTAACATCCTGAAGGAGCTTAATGATGGTGAGCCTATGGAAACGGCCGCTGCGAGAGTCGGTGTTCAGGATTTTTCTGGTTCGAATAGGGGAACGCCGGACTTAGCTATTCTAAGTTCGAAGAAAACTTTGGAAGATGCAACATCTTCAGATTCAGGCAAAGGCAACGTCGCGGATCTTGTCAAAGAGCCAAAGGAGTTTGCCGAGAAATTGCCTGAAAAACGTGGAGTAGATGAAGACGCAATAGAGCGCCCACTGATCCAGAACAGGAAAAGACTGTGAACCCTGAAGAGACGAAAATTTACGATCCTCTTTTTTTGTGTAGTTTAAAACTTTGTTTTGTTCCTGGATGGCTTTATCCATGTTGTAGTACTTTTTTGAACTACTACTTTTGTCTTGCTATCGATTGATCATATAATTGTAGGATGTCATTTTAAGAAAATGCTTTAGGTTTCATGAATGCGTCTATGAGAAGCGTCAAGTGTTATTTTCTTATTTGGAAATAGATCTCAATTCTTTGCTTATATCGTCTTGATAACCGTGACCATTTTGATCATGTACATATGTTTGCATAGTTTAGTTTGAGATGAACATTTCGGTTTACAGATACGTTACCGTAAATTTATCTGCTCTGACAATGAACATAAGCTTGCATAGTTTAGTTTGAACATTTTGGTTTATGGACAAGTTATCATAAACGTATGCGCTCCGACAATGGACATGTGCTTGTATTGTTTAGGATGAACATTTCGGTTTACAGATACGTTACCGTAAACATATCCGCTCCGACAATGAACAAATATTTGTATATCACTCTTTTAATCATGAGACGGAGGCGACAGTTTAGATCGGAAATGGATGCAAGAGTTCACTACTGTGGCCAGCAGCAATGAAGATGTGGCGAGATGCCTGTTGTAGCTTAAGAATTTGAATGTATGTTTTGTTATGACTTAGTGATCCTTGAAGGATATTAGGTAAAACTTTTCTTTGAAAGCTTTGCTTTGATAGATCGTAGAATCTATTACAAAGATGGGACTATACGAGTATACGTATACGTACCCACTCCCCCCTTTTTGAAGGAGGGGGGGGGCAACTGAACCCATCCGAAGATGGGCTACCTACGTACCCTTTGCAGGGATCAAGTTACCGCGTAGTTCGTGTAAAATGGATAGTGATAGTACTTCTTGAGATGCATCGCGTTCCATGATCTTGGTACCGGAACATCGGTCATGCTGGCAAGTTTATAAACACTTGGGTTTAACTACCTCTGTGATCCTGTAAGGTCCTTCCCAGTTTGCTCCCAGTTTTCCAGCATTTGTTTCCGCCATGTTTTGGAAAACACTCCGCAAAACTAAGTCTCCTTCGTAAAATCTTCGTCTTTGAACATTGGAGTTATAGTACTTTGCTACTGCGTTCTGGTAGTTCTGGATCTTGATCAAGGCCTGATCTCGTTTTTCGTTGATTAAATCCAACTCGTCAAGTAGTAATAGGTGATTGAGCCATTCTTGTTCCGAAAGAACTCTGCGCCAAACTCCAGGAAAATGTATTTCCGGTGGAATGACACACTCTGTTCCATAGACAAGGGTGAATGGGGTTTCACCAGTTGCTCATCTTGGTGTTGTGCGGTGAGACCACAACATTCCTTCCAATTCTTCAGCCCAACGTCCCTTCTTTTCATCGAGACGCTTTTTCAGACCGTCAATGATTGTCTTGTTGATTGCTTATGCTTGACCGTTTCCTTGTGGATACCTTGGAGTGGACTTTCTAAGCCTGATCTTTCATTTTTTGCAGAAGGTTTCGAAATGATTAGAGATGAACTGCGAGCCATTACCCGTTACGATCTCGTATGGTACTCCATGCCGGCATATGATATTCTTCCATACAAAGGACTCCACTTGTGCATCTTTAATGCTAGCGTCGGAATCGGCTTCCACCCATTTCGAAAAATAATCTGTTAAAATCAACATAAATCGCTTCTGCTTTGAGGGGTGCAGTGGCCCGACGATGTCCATGGATGATGTATTGCTTTTTTTAACGCATTCTAACCCAAGTTTTGAATGGTTTTTCGAGTCTTTTCTATGATTTTAGTGTCTTTTCAGGGTTGGAACGCGTTTGGAAGGAACCTAAGGCATAAGGAGCATGGAATGAAGCAAAAGGAGCACAAAGGAGGCTAGATCGATCGATCCAAAACACCGGGACATTTTAGATCGACTAGTGAAGCTGGGATTAATCGATCCACACTTGGATTGATCGATCCAAAACCCCAAGACTTTTTAGATCGACTTGTTTTACTTCAGATCGATCGTGCTACAATCAGATCGATCGATCCAAGTTTTTTCGCCCAGAAAAAAAGAAATTTTCAATTTCTTATTTTTACTGGATTTTGCCATTTATTTTCATCCAGAATATTTTTAATATAAATATTCGAGTTTGAGCCATTGTTTAGGCTAAGCTTTTCATACGCTTTCATATATATTCAGACTTTTTGGTTTTCTGCAATCTGTAAGCTGTGGGAGACGAATCTCTGACTCTATATTCGTTGAGAAGATTTCCGAATCCTTTTTGAGTTATTTTATTGATTATGAGTTTTTCTTCATCTCCTTTTGCTTCCTTTGCTTCCATGTCTGAGTAGTTCCATAGTTAGGTTTAGGTATTCAAAGGAATTTATGAATCACTGAATCAGACATAGATAGGGATTTATTATCATGTCATCACCTATCGTTGTTCTTACTGCGTAGATTAAATTGATCACTTAGTCTCTGATTTTAGGTTTAATTTATTCATTAAAAATGTTATAGGTTGCTAGATAGAACATTTGTGAGCAAATTGTCCTTAGCCAACGAAAGCTGATGTTAAGGTAATTTGTGAACATATCAAACCTGCTCGTTAATGCTTGTTTAGAATTCTAAGATCAAACGACAGTTTAGATTCTTAGATTGCAAGATAAAGTAGTTGATACCACGAAAGTGGATTGGTTATACATTCATGTTTGAGTTTGAGACTGTGCTTTATCGTTCTCTGAATAGTTGTGTGGTTAATGATCTCTGAATTCCTGCGAATTGCCCTAGACTTAATGCTTGCTTTTAATTGATTACTACTTCGCTTGCTGTGCACTTGCAGTGATATTTTAGGGTTAAAACTCGTTGTATCAAGTTTTTGGTGCCGTTGCCGGGGACCAATTGCGTTACCTTCGAATTTTTGTTTGAAGTTTAGACTACGATTTACTAACTTTCTCTCTTGTGTATTTCAGGTGTATGCAAAGAAGAAGCAAAGGATCTGACAATCTTTTCAACTTCAGCAACTAAGAACTTGCAAGGTTAGAGAGAGAGAGAGAGATCAGGAAGACAAAGTCGAATCAAATCACAATGGGTGATCAAATCGACAATGATGCACTTGCTACTGCAGCTGAACTTCAGAGGTTACAGCAGCAAATGCAACAGTTGCTGCAACAGCAACAACAACAACAATAGCGACTGCCTGCGATTGGGGATGCGGACACTCCCCATACTTTCTACCAGAACAGAGCTGCTATCTGTCCACCAGCCCTTGCAAGGCAAGATTACGAGATCAAGCCTCAGATGATCGGGTTGGTGAAGCAGCACCTGTTTCATGGTCTACCAGCTGAAAATCCTATGGATCACATAGAGAACTACGAAGAGATCTGCAGCACTACTAAGTCAAATGGGGTACCAGCTGATTACATCAAGTGCAAGCTCTTCCCTTTCTCTGTGGTAGACAAGCATCAAGATGGCTCAAATCTCTACCTCATGGGTCGTTGACTACTTCGGATGAATGCAGAGCCGCTTTCTTGGATCACTTTTACACCAAATCCTAGACGGCTTTGTTGAGGAACAAGATCACCACCTTCCAGCAATATTCAGGAGAGTCCTTCTGTGAGGCTTGGGAGAGGTTCAAGGAGTATCGCAGAGAGTGCCCTCATCATGGATACTTGGATGGGAAGATTCTTAGTATATTCTACGATGGAGTCGAGTGGGATTAGAAGAACGCTTTCAACGCTGCTAGCAATGGGATTTCATGACTCAGAGTAAGGATGGAGCCTACCAACTGATTGAGAACTTGGCTGCAAGTTCCAACAACCACTGTGCTGAGTATGATAGGTCTAAGTGTGTCAATAGCGTGGAGTCTCAGAAGATCGACGAGCTGAATGAGAAGGTGAATTAGCTATTGAAGGCGAGTCAAGGTCAAAGAGGTGTTCAGTTTTGCGAGAGTGGAACAGACCCTATTTTCTACCAGGAATTCGCTGAATAAGGGGCTGATGAGTTGCAAGAGGTGAATTATGTGAACGGGCAAGGTTTCGTGCATTTCAGCTGTCTCCTCCCGCCCGTTTGTGACTTCTCTTGCTTGCCTAGCTGCTTGTGAACGAGTTACGATGTTCACTGTATCGGAAAGATTGATGCTTGGGTGCTGAATGAATTATACCGGGATAACTCTCTTTAGATCCGGATCAGAAGTTGATGCAAGAGCTGCAAGCGCGTCGGCTGAAGTTTTCTCTCCTTGCGGGATGCGTGTCAGTATGAATTCTTTGAATTGTGCAGCCAATTCCTTGACGATCTTTATGTAAGCTTCCATTCGATAATCTTTTGCTGCATACTCGCCACTGAATTGATTTGTGACTAACTGGGAATCACAGAACGCGTGAAGCTGCTCAATCTTCAGGCCACTAGTGAGTTTCATCCCAGCGATCAGGACTTCGTATTCTGCTTCGTTGTTGGATGCGCGAAAACCTAAGCGAAATGACTCTTCCAGAAGTTCGCCGGTTGGAGAGGTTAGACGTATTCCTACTCCCGAGCCGCTTTTGGAAGATGAGCCGTCGACGTGAAGCTGCCAGGATGGGCTCGGTGTTTCATGGTCAATGCTCTCTACAGGGAGTTCAATCAGAAAATAGGCTAGGACTTGAGATATTGCACATGTGCGTCTGCGATACTCGATGTCATATTCGCTCAGCTCGATTGTCCATTTTGCTAGCCTTCTTGATTGACTCGGGCTGTGCAAAATGGACCTTATCGGGAAGGTACTCAGTACGATGATCGAGTGCGACTGGAAGTAAGGCCTTGGTTTTCTTGCAGACATTACGACAGATAGTGCCAATTTTTCTATTTGCGGGTACCTCATCTCAGCGTCTGTCAGAATTTTGCTGACGTAAAAGATTGGCTTCTGTTCTCCATGTTCATCTCGAATTAGCACGCCGTTTACTGCTGTGGCGAAAATTACAGTGTATAGAAAAAGCGGCTCTCCTGCTACTGATTTTGTAAGAACGGAAAGGGTAGCCAGGTAGGTCTTCGGTTGTTGAAAAACTTCTTCGCCTTTTTCGGTCCATTCAAACTTCTTGTTTTCTTGCAAAGTATCATAGAAATGCAAACATTTGTCGGTGGATCGTGAGATGAATCTGTTGAGTGCGGCTACCCTCCCGGTAAGTCTTTGCACCTCTCTTTTTGTATTCGGCGAAGCCATCAGAATGAGTGTGTCGATCTGCTTAGGGTTTGCTTCTATGCCACGATGAGTAACCAAGTATCCAAGAAATTCTCCTGATGTGACCGCGAATCTGCATTTAGTCGGATTCAACTTCATGTTATGACAATTCAATCGCGCAAAGCACTCCTCGAGGTGAGATATGTGATCTTGTTCCCTAGCCGACTTCACTAGCATGTCGTCTATATAAACTTTCAATTGTTTTTCCAAGTTGACTGGCGAACATCTTGTTCACCAGTCGATGATATGTTGCTCCGGCATTTTTCAGCCGAAATGGTATCACCTTGTAGTAGTATATTCCATGATCTGTTATGAAGGCTGTCTTCTCCCGATCGTCTGGGTTCATCAAGATCTGGTTGTATCCTGAGAAGGCATCCATGAACGAGAGGAGTGCGTTTCCTGTCGTTGATTCGACAAGGCGATCAATGTGTGGAAGAGGGAAGCTGTCTTTTGGACAAGATTTGTTCAAGTCTGTGAAGTCTACGCACACGCGCATTTTCCATTCTTTTTCTTAACTACCACAGGATTAGCCAGCCAGTCTGGGTACTTTACTTCAGTTATCGAACCGACACGCAGAAGTCTTTCTACCTCGTCATTAACTACTTTGGCTCTGCCTGGCCCAAGCTTTCTTCTTTTCTACTTCACTGGTTTGAATGTTAGATCAACATTCAGCTCGTGACTTGTTATGCCGATATCGATTCCGAGCATATCCTCTGCTGCCCATGCGAAAGTGTTTACGTTCGCTTTCAGGAATGAAACGAGTTCTTCCTTGATTTTTCCATCGAGCCTGGCTTCAATTTCTATGCATCACTCCGGGTGTACATCATCGATGTAAACCAGTATTACGGGGTTGCAGGTTGGCTTAGCTACCTCTTCTTCGCGATCCTTCACAATCTGTAATTGCTATAACAGTTTAGAGAGCTCTTTGACTAGATCTCTATCTATCTTCATCTTCTTCGAATTTGCCATCGGATCGGTGACCGGGTTCCTAAGCTTGTGTCCAACCAAGAAGCAAACGCGAGACTCCTTCTGATTCCCACGAATTGTTTTTGCTTGGGGTAGGAAACTTCAAGCAGAGGTGATATATCGAAATCGTAGCACGTATAGAGTTCAACCAAGGAGTTCCCATTATAGATTGCTGGGTGGTCGGCTACTGAGAATTCGATGATTTTGGTCACCTCTCCGGCTCTGACAGGGAGTTTGATTGTTCCGGTGGTCATTGTAGTTTCCCCAAAAAATCCAGTCAATGGTTTTGGAGTTGATACCACTTCAGACAGATCAACGTTCATTCTTCTGAGCATCTCGAGGAAGATTACGTCCACCGTGCTATCGGTGTCTACCAACACGCGTGCTACATCGCAATCGTTGATAATCAATTCGATCACGAGAGGGTCGTCGTGTGGCCTGTCCATTCCAATTGTCTCCTTTTTTTCGAATGATATCATGTCGTTTGGAAATTTCGAGGGTTTGGACCAGTTAATGCTGACGCCTGCCCGTCGCTGGAATGCTTTGATCGATGAGATAGTATCCGAGCAATAATGAGATCTCCCATTATCATACTTATCCTTCTTCTTGATCCGGAGGGTGGTGCCTCATCATCCCGTCTATCACGCTTAGATTGATCTTCCTTTGTCCGGTCGGGTTTGTATGCATTTACGTCCATCTCAAAATCCTTAAGGCTGATGTTTCCTCCAAGTTTGCCAGCTGCTAACTTTTTGGCAAGTTTTAGGCCGAGAATGCGGCAGTTTGCGGTGGAATGCCCATAGATGTGATGATGTTCGCAGTAAGCCGTTTCGTCATAAGAACTATTGCTCTTTGTCCATGTGCTCCATGAACTCCTCCTGCGGCCTTGGCCTCTTCCTCGTCCATATCCAGGGGTGTCAATCTGATAATTATGAGCTCCTCGAAAGCCTCCCTCATGCTAGACATAACCGGAACTTTGGTTGTTTCTCTTGTTGTTTGAAGAGTTTGAAGCCTGAGAAGGATGGCTTAGTGGTTTTGTTTTTCCATACTTTTCAGTGAGGAACTTCATCTCCTCTTCTTCGGTTATGAAATCTGCAGCTCGGTGAATCGCGTCTTGTATCATCGTGCGGGCGTTAAGCGCAATCTCTTTGCGGAAGTTGGAATTAAACCAAAGCACTCGCTTTAAGGCTAGCAGAGCCGCCTTGTCGCTCAGGCCTTCCACTTTGGACATAACCGCTTTGAATCTTCCGACGAAACTTCGGAGTGTTTCGTTCTGCCCCTGAGCTAGGGTCCATAAGTCGGCATCTGAAGTTCCAGGATCCATAAATAGAGAGTAATGCTTCAGGAATGCTGCAGACAGCTGGTTGTAGTTGTGGATGGAGTTTTTCTCGAGCCTGGAAAACCACTGGAGTGCCGGGGCTTTGAGGTGTTCTACGAAAAGGAGACATTATCCGGCATCTTTTTCACTTTCTTTGACATTAGAGCGACCCATGGCTATGGCAAAAGCTGTTAGATGTTCCTTCGGGTCAGTTTTCCCTTCGTAAACTGGATTTTTCATCTTCTTGGGGTCGAAAATTCTCGCACTGGTGATCCGCGCCGTGAATGGGGTGTTCTGTGCTTCTTCCAGTCACGGTCTATTTCGGTTACTTTGCTTGTTACTTTGTGAATCATGGATCAGACGGCTTTTATGTCAACGGCTGCTCGGTCCATATCCGCGCGCATCGCAGCCATCTACTCTTTCTGAGCTCGGATCCCTACTCTTCGCTCCCCATCGATCCGAGTTTGCTCAACCCAGAGGATGTTCTCTTCCTCTTCAGTCAGTTCTTAATCTCCTTCTAGGATGGTTTTGGGTCGTTCAATTCGGATTTGGCCAACTGCTAGGAGCTCGGGGTCATTGTGGCTCTCCGTGTTGCGCTCCACTTGATTCTCCTCTTCCAGATTGATGATTGGGGCCGGCTCATCCTCCTTTGATGCATCACCTGCTCCTTGTGCTCTGGAAGTCATATTTGCTGAGTTTTGATGGAGCGGTGGCAATCTTCCACGGGTTCTCAGCATGTCGAGAGGAGCCGAGAAATCTAGGGCTGTTGGGTTAAGGCACCTGACACCACGCCCGATCGGGTTTGAGATCCTGTTACTGGTTCGGGTCTCCGTCCCCAGGGTTTCCAACTTGTCTGTCATCGTGCCGTTCAGCTTGTCCTGCTCGTCAGCCTTTTTGAGAAGCTTCTCCAACATGTTCTTCATCTCCGTGAGTGTTGTCGAAGTCTCCCCGGCTTTTTCAGGTTGGTTTGATCCTCTGCGCCGGTGTTCCTGGTGTCAGCAGTGACCTGCTCTCCGTCGTTGGCCATCATCCTTCAGATCGGTTTTGCGGTGGTTTTCGGTGTAAGAAAATTTCGAGTCCCATCCCCACAGACGGTGCCAAATTTTGGGAGTGTAAATCCACACCAATTGAATTTGTCAAGACTTTTAAGGGATCTGAAATTTCTGAGATTAAAACCACAAACACGAAGATCCAAAGATGGTTTTTATTAAGCTGTTTTGAAAGCTTCTTGTATGAGAGCAAAAGTACAGAGCTTTTTCTAGGTAAATTTGCCGATCTCCTTTCAAGAGGTTTACACAAGTACATATAGAAATTTAGGTCGGCTAGGGCGACTCCTAAAAAGATAAGGAAGTTCTCCTATTTTTTTGCTCTTTTCCTTTCTTCATGCCTGTCGTATCTTCATGGGCCTTTCACATGTGATCGTTGCTTCGGGTGGCAACGGCCCATGTTTGGTTCGGGTGGCAATGGCCCTTGTTTGGCTCGGGTGGCAACGGCCCATGTTTGGCTCAGGTGGCATTTCTCCTTCGCGGCACGGGTGTCTTTTCTCTCACGACTCGGGTGTCTTTCTCCTTCGTGGCTCGGGCCATTTTTGTTTTGGCTCGGGTTCTCTAACTGTGACACGAACAATCTTCATGTGACACCCAAACAGTTTTCGGTGCGACACCCGAACCACTTTCGGTGTGACACCCGAACCGTTTTTGGTGTGACACCCGAACCGTTTTTGGTGTGACACCGTTTGAGTTTGGCTCGGGTGTTCACGAAACTTAGTAGACACCGAGCCATTTTTATACCTTTTCTCGTCCGTTAACTTCATGTGGGTGAAAATAACGCCAACAACAAAGTTGCTAAAAACTTCCAAGGACAAGCTAGTGCTTCTACTCAACCCTCATCACAAGACCATGATATCAAGGCTTTGGTACAAAGGATCTTGGAGGGTCAAGTTAAAAATAATGCGGATATTGGGAAGAAGTTCCTAGAGGTGAACAATCGACTTGATAGCATGTACCAAGAGTTGGATGGAAAGATTACAAGCTTGGCATCACACGTGAAGACCATTGACCTACAAATGGCGCAAATGGCTTCCAGTTCTAAGGCTCAAAGTGGCACACTACCGGGTAAATCCGAGTCTAATTCCAAGTCATTTTGTAATGTTGTGATAATAGATGATGAAAAACATTGGGAAGCTCGTAATGGACCATTGACAATGGAAGAATTTGAAGAAGATGAGCTATACTTGGATTATTTAGCTAAGCTACTTGAGTGCCTTTATGTTGAAGAATTTGTTAAGAATGACAAAGAGCTTAAGGTTAAAGCTCCTAAGATCATGATGAGAGAGGAACCACCTAGCTTTGAACCCTCTCTTTATGAACCAAAACTACAATTTCCTCGCCCGGTCTTCACTAAGACCCTAAAGAGAGTTCTCACAAGGTTCAAGAATGATTTGGAGGAAGTTGGAGTAAAGTTGCCCAAAGAAAATGGTGTAACTCAAATCCCCATCCATAGGCAACTCATCAAGGATGTCTTGAGTAACCATGGCAAGGTCATGGATGTTATGAAGAAATATGAGGATGATGGTGGAGAGACACAAATACTTAAAACCCTCACTAAGAAAGGTAATCTGGGTATATTTTCTATTCCATGCTCACTTGGTGATTGAAATTCGATGATGCATTATGTGATTCCGGTTCAAGCGTCAATGTTATCTCTTATGACATGTTTGAGACTTTGGGCTTTAAGAATTTGAAAAGTAACACTAGTTCCATCACATTTGCGGATGCATCTTCTAAGTGTCCAATTGGAATTCTCGAGAGCTACCTGGTAAAGATATAAAATTGCATTGTACCAACCAACTTCATGGTTGTGGAAATAGACTCTGCTAAGAGTACGTCCCTCGTTCTTGGTACGCCTTTCTTGGCTACCGTGGGAGTGACAATAGATTTTCTCAACAAGAAAGTTATTCTCCACAATGTGAGCCCCTATGTCTCTTGCCCAAACTCCAGCACCTCAAGGAAGCTTTGTGGCACAATCTCATATGAAGAAGAAGAAGTTAGTCAATTGATGAGTTTAGAGACCAAAGATGTGCCCCCTATTGTTGAACAAGGAACCCTTGCTAAAGGGGATGGAAAGAATCTCCAAGATACTTTTGATGGAGATGGTTTAAACTTACTCTTTTAAGACCAAGAAGAAATGGTGTCCAAGGCTATGGAACCTATTGATCTAAAGGAAACACCAAGTGTAAAAAGAAACCCACCCTCACCCTACGTCCCATTAAGTTGGTTGAAGGAGAAATTGAGAGTGCAAAGCTAAGTGTAAGGACGGTTTCAAACCATTCTCTGAGGCTAAGATTATTCTTCCTCCCGGTATGAACAAAGAGCAATTTGACACAGCCAAGAAGGCTATGAAGGAATGTTTTAAGATTGAGTTGACGGATTGGGGACCAAGCACCAAGGAAGGTTCCCACACCACCTCCAACTAGAATCTCCTCAAGCTGTCAAGCTTAGAGACGTTAAACAAGTGCACTAGGGAGGCAATCCCTTGGTATCCTTGTACATACTTTTATCTATGTTTTAGCTATTTTTTTTTTGTTTTAGTGTGTTTGAGTTTGTAGGAAGCAAGAGGATCAAACATGGATCATTTTGCGTGAAAACATGGCACTTTGGAGTACCATGTCACCTGCATCGACCAACCAAAACCACCACGCCGATGCACCACGTCGATGGGACGAATAACAGCTCAAAACCTCCCCTGGTGTCACCTGCATCAACGTGCCCTCTTCACCACGTCGGTGCAACACGCATCCGAGAAGTTTTCTCTCCCACTTGTCCTTTCTTTCTTGTTTGACCCTTGGTTACTTTTCTTCCCCATTTTGCACATGGTTTTTCCTATTCACTACCTACTTGTAACCACTTAACAACTTACTCCTGCCAACTTATTTCTTTATTTCCCACATGCATAAATTTTCACTCTCACTCTCAAACCTATGTAAAAGTCACTCACACACTCACTCGCAACTCACACCTCTTCTCGTAGTCATTATCATTAATATCTTGCTACTTCTAAGGAACCCTACAAAGCTTTTACATGTTTCAAAGTCTCTTGCTCATAGTCTTCCTCTCCAACCAAGGTATGAACCTCTAACAATCTCATTCTCCTTTACACACCAAAATGTATAATTCTCGGTTTTCGTCTATATAAATGTTCACCACCTAGAGTTGTTAAAGAAATCGAAAGTAATGAGTACATTGTTAGAACCGCATATATATATTTGAACCCTTTATTGTATTTATTTATCACAATGATTATTGAATATAATTGTCTTCATCATCTTAAACTCATTCATAAATTAAAAATAGTAAAAAGAGGCAAATATTTTCTAAATATGAGGGTTTGAAATCCAATTACTCTACCAATCATGCTACTATAAATTCTTCCCCTATGCACTTACTATACGGATTTTATTATTGTAGGTACCAATGTCATCTACAAATAAAGGCAAGAGAAAGGTGGTAGCAACCGGCAAAAAAAAAAAGAGCAACAAAGAAGGGTGAAACAAGTGGTTTATCAAGGGTTAGAAAAGCACTACGAAGTGGCTTTAACACAAAATGGACTCGCATGGAACTCGAAATTCTTGAGGATTTGGAGCAAGTCGACATGGTAGCTACTTGCTTCGCGGATAGAGAATTGTTGAGGAATATGGGATTGTTGAGTGACTTTGACGACACAATGCGGCTAATGGGTGTTGAATCCTTTGCTACAATGGATAACCTCACTTATGAGATCCTCACTAGGGAGTTTTTGGCCACGGTGGAAGTGGAATACGCGAGAGAAATAAATAAGACCACAGAGGAGGGACACATCCGTTTCAAGTTAGGGACAAAGTAATACGCCCTCTCCATCTTTGCACTTTGTGATATCTACGGGTTCGCCAAGAACTCTTTGGTAAAGTTCCCCACTTTTGAAGAGCCGAATGAATTTTGGAACACGATCGGCATGGAAGAACCGTATGACTCAAGTTTTGCAAAGAGCGCCATTGTACAAAACCCGGTGTTGAGGTACATACACAAGGTTTTGGGTAGCAAGATGTTCACGAAGCGGGAAATCAATGCATTGAAAATGGACGAGCCCAACCTCCTTTTCCAAGGAGTAAAACACTTGTTACGAGATGAAGACGATGATCTATTTCCCCGATAGCCTTGGAAACAATGTCAACTACGGAGCAATTTTCGCAAAGACATTACCTCAAATACGCTCCTCCAAACGCCCCTACATCTCCATTGGTGCTGTACTCACTCTGATCTTTGCACATGTGGGAATCACGCTTTCCGACATTACACCGATGAGCACAAGGAACTACATTGATCTCTAATATCTCGTCAAGAATTTGATGGTAAAATTCAACAATTGGGAGCATCCGCCATACATATACATGTTCACCACACCCGAACGCGAGGCTCGGTGTGTTCTCCTTCCCAACATGAAACTCACCTCGATCACTAGAAATGAGAATATCATGTTTGACCTTGACGAAGAAGATTGCTTTCAAGGCCAAAGATACCTCGAAGATCTTAACCAACATGAGAGCAATGATGAAGAAATAGAGCAAGAAGAATCCCAAGAGGAGGTTGAGGATGAAGAAGACTTCCCGGGTTTTCAACTACCACAAATTGACTTCACCCCCACAAACGCCCGTGAAGAAGAACTTCATGGAGAAATCACGAAGCAAGGAAGGATCAACAAATGGTTGTTAAAAATAATGGGTAAATTCAAGAAAAAGCTCAAGAAGAACCAACCTCCGGAGTATGTGTCTTCTGAGGATGACCCAATCGTAGAACAAGAAGAACCTCCGAGCAAAGTTGCACGGCAAAGCATGTATGAGATCCGAGAACGACATGGAATACAACATCACGAGGAGGAGCCAACGTATCATGATGAAGCACAAATGGAGAGTGGAAGAATAAGCATGTATGAGTTTTGTGCAAGACAAGAGGTTCAACAAGAAGAGTACCCACAAGAAATGATCACAGAGAATTGGTGGGTTGATGAACTCAAAAGTTGGCAACGAGAAACGCTCCAAAACAATGTTAAGTCAAATAATAGAATTGGTTTCAAGTTTAGCAAACATCAATAAAACCAAGAGTTTCGAGCGAAGAGATCAAGATGTAAAGAATAGAGCTTTTCTACGATTCACTAAAGTAATAAATGCATTATCAAGAGTTTCACATTAAACGCTAAGTCAAAAACCTTTACAAGGCAACTTCATCATTGTTCTCATATGTACAATGCAACCTAAAATGAGCATACAAGTGAATGCAATGCAACTAAATGAGAAAATCTTTTTGGTTTTTTTTTTTTTTCGAAAATTTTCGGATGAATGCTATGTTATTGTATGGTGCATGACTCAAGTGGGAAATAAAACCCATTGTTCTCATATGTACAATGCAACCTAAAATGAGTATACAAGTGAATGCAATGCAACTAAATGAGAAAATCTTTTTGGTTTTTTTTTTTTTCCGAAAATTTTCGGATGCATGCTATGTTATTGTATGGTGCATGACTCAAGTGGGAAATAAAACAAAACAAGCAAATTCTTGCTTAGGATCTTGAGATGCATATTCATGGTTTTCAAAGACAAATTTGAGTTTTCTTATCCATTTTACCACTCTATGCTAACCCAAATGGCCATTCTCATATTTAGTTTGGTTTCTCCACCTTAACCCTAATCTTTCATTTCAAACCCCTTGTTATTTTCTTGAGTGAGGCCTTTTTATGAAAATGCATACACGCGGAAAATCTTGAAAGATGGAAACGACAAAGAAGGTCTTCCATTAGGCTAGTCCTTTAAGCTCGAGGCTAGCAAACTAGGAGGATGTTTATGATATCTTATTCTTGGTTGGGTTTGGCGAGGGACTTGTGAGAAAAAGAAAGAGAGAATGGTTGAAACCAATGAAGAAAGAAAGAAAAAAAGGAAAGAAAATAAAAAGCTACTCTAGGGAAAGGTTAGGTGTTTAAGGTAAAAGCCTAGTTACCCTCCATAAGCTTAAGATCGAAGAAAGTTAGAAAGAAAAAGAAAGAATTAAGGAGGATGAAAGAGGAAAAGAAAAGAAAGAGTCTAGAAAAGAAAACCCCCTAAGAGTTAGCAAAAACAAAAGAAAAGAAGAAGGTTTGGTTCTCACCATTTAGTTTGTCTCAAAAGAAATAAAGTATGTGAGATCATGGGTAGAAAGTAGGTTTCTAAAGGCATAAGGGTTTGGGTAGAATGGAAGCACTTCTTTGTATGCATCAATTGTTCCATTTCTCCCTTGCTTTTGCATGATGTTTTCATTACTAATCTTTGAGAGTAAGTCACTAAAATATTTTGAAACCGCCTTATCTTTTGTATCATGAACCTCTTTCTTACCATGCCGATCGATTGCACATGATCGATAGTTTTCTAAGCAAGACCGCACTTAAACACCTAATTGAATGTTAAAGAATTGGTAGATATGATGGCATGCAGAGACTTAAATTTGAGCCTAGAGGCAAAAGATTGAAGTTGCGATAGATGTGAGGAGATTAATTGAGTAGAGATTCACTTATGTGATAACTTTGTATTATCTTGAGCCTTGATGTTGAATGTTTTGTTGATTCCTTTTGGCTTTGAGTTCTCACCTTCAAACCTCTTCTCCGGGATTGTTCTTACTTGTTTGCTTGAGGACAAGCAAATGGCAAGTCCGGGGGAGTTGATGTATTTATATTTTAGCACTCCTTAGCATGCATTTCCCCTAGCTTTTGCACTCATTTAGATTATTTAATCCATCTTTCTCTCCATATTAAGTACCATTTAGTGTAGATTTAGTCTTAGAGTCCTAGGTTCATTATGTTGCATTTGCATAGCATTTTGAGTCTATTTCAGGTACTATGAAGTCCTAGGATCAAGAGGAATCAATTAGAGAAGGAAGGAGAACCAAAGAGGATGAAAATGAGCCAAACACCACCACATGTTCACTGCATCGACGTAATCTGCTCACCACGTCGATGCAGCACGTCGATGTGAGATGCACCAGACAAAAGAGGACCCTGTTGTCCCTTACATCGACGTGATACCTTCACCAGGTCGATGCAGCACGTCAATGCAGACTACATTTTCTGCATAATTCAGGGTTTGACCCGGTTTGTCCCGGGTTGACCCGGTATCTTTCTTTTTTACTATATATATATGTTTTAACACTTTGAAAACCCTAAGTGGGGGGATGTTTTAAGATCTCTCTCTAATTGTTAGTAATTTGTTTTGCTTGAATCTTTCATGGTTTATTGAAGTTTTCTTAATCTTGTTTCATCTTTAATCATGCTTATCTACTTATCATCTTTTGTTTTGATTTCCTTTATTTCCATGAGTGAGTAGTAATCTTGTGGATCATGGGTTAGGTAGATAGGGTGATTAGAAGTTGGGTTATGGTGTATTAGTTTTAGACTATAAAGAATCTTTCATATGATATGCAATTAAGGCTAGGATTAAAGTAGCTAATCAATCTTTAGAACATGGTCTTTTTACGCATGAAAGGTGCTCGTAGAAATGTCTAGGAGAATTTCATATGGAAAAATCATATCTTAGCCAATTAAAACTTGATGTTTAAGGTGTTTTGTGGGTTTAGGGACTTAAAAACATTGCTTCTTTATTCATTAATTACAAGTGCGAAAGTCTATGATAATTAAGGAATTTAGAAAAGAGATTAGTACCACGAAAGTGAATTAGTTCTAAATTAGTGATCCTTCCCCTAGGAATTGAATTGATTAGAGCCTAAGCACCATTACCTAATAGATGATCTACCTTGATCAATTGCCTTATCCCATGATTCATATTTTCTTTTATTTGATCAATCTTGTTTAAGCTTAAGTGGTTGACTTTTAGTTGACTTTTCCATATTGCTTTTAAGTTGCTTTCTTTAAGTTTATTTTTTTTTATGCATGCTTTCTTTTATGTTCCTTGTTCTTGTTTAGTCGTTTCATTTGCTTATTGCCTCATTTTGCTAGGTTGTTAAATTGGTTACTCAAAACAAAACCACTTGAATTTGCTTAGGCTCTTAAGTTCTTTGCATTCCTATTTCCCTAATCAATTTCCTTGTGGATTCGATCCCTAAGTAGTACAATGACATTTGCCATGAACTTGTGGATATTTAGGGTTAAAACTTAGTAGTAGTTTTCCTACACATCATTTAGCATGTTGCTAATTTTCTAAGTTCACCGGAGAAATTAGATGATGATCCTCTACTTGTGTTGGAGGATTCTGAACACCACCAAATGGAGGTAAATCTTGAATGTCATCACGTGCATGCTGGTCATCTTGAGCTCCACCATGAGGTTGCTGCAAGAGAGTAGCGTTGGCATTGGCTCTTGCATGGGCAGCAGTTGTTGGGGTCAGTTTTCACCTTGACAAAATCAACATAGAAATGACTAAGTATTGGCCAAACTTCACCATGGGCCGAGGCCAAACCTATCTGGGCCGAGGCATACTTCACCATGGGCCGAGGCAAGTATCAGCATTGGTCGAGGCATACTTCACCATGGGCCGAGGCGAGTATCAGCGTGGGTTGAGGCGAGTATCAGCGTGGGCCGAGGCAAACTTCACCATGGACCGAGGGCCAAGGCGAGTATCAGCGTGGGCTGAGGAAACGTCAGCCTGGGCCGAGTCCAAACCTATCTGGGCCGAGGCAAAGCCTTCCTAGGCCGAGATAAAACCTTCTTGGGCCGAGGTAAAACCCTCGTGGGCCGAGGCAACATCTACACAGAAGTCGGTTAAAAGGGAAAAGGCAAAAAAGCAAAATCCTAGAAGAAAAAGAAAATATGCCGATATTCTCGCTTAGGCGGTGGAGTCGTGCCTATAAAAAGAGGAGGAGGTATTCATAAAAGGGATCGACAATTTTATATAACAAAACACCTTATAATTTTCTTGAGCAAAATCTTGTATTCAAAAGCTTATCAAGTCAGCAATAAAAACCATCTTTGGATCTCTGTTTCTGTAGTTCATACTTAGAATTTTATGTTCTCCTAATTTCTTAACCGAAAATTAGCAGGACGTTCTTCTTCGGTTGATGATTTTGATTCACTTGTTCGACCATCTTTTGTTGTCTTTCTCTTCGAAGGGCTTGTTCGAGTTTGTTTTTCTCTTGCTCGGGCTTAACTAGCTTCTATATATTAGATCTTATAGTCATGCGCCTGAAACACAAAGAAGAAAGAACAAAGAACGAAATCATATTCTTAAAAAGGAAAAACTAAAATCGAAAAATAAAAAGCAGAAAATTAAACTTTCTAAACTAGATTTTAGTCAAAAATTTGAAAGAAATATTATTCAAATCTTCAGTAACGGCACTAAAAACTTGATGTGTGTCAAGTTTTAACCCACACTGAAACTAGCTACAAGTGCACATCAATCACAATTATTATGGTGTAGATTCGAACCCACAACGACTTGGCAACTACATTACGAATTATAAATCAATCAAATCAATCTAGAAAAAATAAGAATTGTCGAAAGTGATTATTAAGAAACTAAATACAACATCCAGTAATTAAAATAGAGGTAAATTCAATAGGACAAAAGCGTTAGAAGTTACGATATTCGCAGGGAATCATGCAACGATAAGATAGATTGAATTTCATGGATTTGAATAAGAACCGTCTAGAACACATAACACGAAGGTCTGGTTTTACCACTTTTGTGGCTCTAACTACTATGCTTTAACAACCTAATAGACTAAATTTTCAGTGGTTATTACAAGTAGAAAGCTTGCTTTACATCTATCAAGTTCTGATAAAGTTCACTAGACTCTTTAACTCAACTTTCGCAGGTTAAGACGCATAGCTCATCAAATACTAGTTCAGACAAATAAATGCAGCACTTTCGAGATTATATTCTACTAAGATCAGATCAAAATATGCACGGTCAAACAATCATGCATTGAGAATAAGTAAAGATGAAGATTCTATAGATATCCCTAAACAATATACAATTAATATCGAAATATGAAACTCATTGAAACCCTAAAACATAACTAGATGACTACTCAGACATGATGCAATTATGAACGCAGTAAGAGTAGATAAAATCATCATAAATAAACTTGAATTAAAAGAGATAAGAATTAGGATTCTTCTCTATATCGAGTACAAAGCGAGATCTTCACCTTGAAGTTTTTAAAACTCAAAATCAATGAAGAACAAAAAATGGGCACGAAAATCTCTCCAATATGAGGCTGATGTCTTTATTTTCGTGATGATATGGGGGCTTATGGAGGTTTATCTCTAACAAAAGGCTAAAAATAAGTATTTATAGGTGCCGAGTAAATTATGGTTAAGTTAGGGGCAACTTAGGAATTTCAGGTTCATATGAGTTTACACTTGACAGAGGCATTGGTCATGGACCCATCGGTGCGAGGCTTGGGATGCCCGTGACCGATGATGGCTCACTTGCTGCATCTGCTTCTCTGCGCTTGCTTCTTCTTCGAGCAAGTCTGACATGTCTTCAGTAAATTGGGTGTAACTCTTCAGCCACTGCTCTGAATGACTGGAAACCACTTTCATATGAAAGGTAACTAAAAATATGTCTTTTTACTAAATTTCATCCAATTCCAAGTTCGGGAAGGCATCTAACAAAGGGTAAACTTATGGTGCTTCTGTTATGTCCAACTGGAAAGAATGCATATCTATTGAGTTTTGTGAGTTGGATGATGTTTTTAATTGTGGATATGGATGCATCATGATTTACACCTCTTTTTCTCCAATTTGCATCATTTTGATGAATTGACCTGAAAAGACTCTAAACATTAGAAATATGAGAAAACTACGTCTAAAGACATAAATCCGTGATAAAATACTTAAATAAAATATTAAAACGATACTTAAAACAGTAAAATGTTGAGTATATCAGTTGATTTATTGATTTAAGCCATACACATTCTCTACTTGCCCATGAAGTGCGATGATTTTGACATGATTGGAAGAAGTGGTTACAAGTGTTTGCTTCTGAGAACGACATGATATAGCGGTTCCACTGATCGTAAAAATATATCATGTTTGTGATCGAGCTTTGTGTGGATCTGACAAATATCCTGCATCCGCAAACCAACTATTTTATCTTATGAATTTTTAGGATTTAATAATCATAAATCAATCGTTCCTTGGAGATAGCAAATGTAATGTTTAATTCCATTCCAATGTCTTTCTATAGGGGACGAACTAAATAGTGCCAAAAGATTAACATAAAATAATATATCAGGTTGAGTATAATTTACAAGATACATAGATCTCTAATTGCACTTAGGTATGGTACTTCATGATCAAGTATCTCTTCATTTTCTTCCTGTGGTTAGTGTTGGTGTCAGATATCGTCACCCAGATCCAGCCCAAAAAAGGTCCAAGGGAATGGGCTAAAAAAAGTACAACTTAGGAATCCATCGAGGTGACTCATTACGAAATGAGTTAACTCGGACGGAGAATATGAGCCAAAACGAGTGGCAAATCAAGTCGCTTGAAAAGGGCCTAAAAAGGGTTAATGGGTTGGCCTAAAAAGGGTTAATGGGTTGGCCACCTCGTGAAAAGCCCATCAAATTAAGAGGTTATTTCCCAAAGAACAAAGGATTGCAATTCAAACCTGAATCATGACAGAAGAATCAAAGAATTAATGACACGATTATAGGCAAAGATCCGAGCTGGCCACCCGCGCTAAGGAGATTGTAAGGGAAAAGTCAAACAAGTTAAATGCTAATCAAGAGAGCAATAACAATGCAGTGAGACTGCGAAGTATTATGAAGGACGAAGAAGCAGCCAGAGAAGAAGGATCTCTTTTTCGACATTCCAGTTCCTAAAGAGAAAACTTTTATACATTTGTATACACATTTCATTCATACGATTCAATAAAACCAACATCATATTTCTCAGTTTATACTTAATGATTATGAATCTCCATAAGTCTAGCATTTTTTTTACCGAAAATTAACCAAATAAAACTTAGCCTTGATTTATTCTTAATTCCTGATTCTATTGTGGAATTGATTTCTGCATCCATAATTTTTCTAGAGAATATGCAACACATATAATTTTATTCCCCTGATAAATCTCATGGATTTTTAGTGAATTTCCATGCGAGTTCTCTATGATTTTTTGCATTATTATGGTGTCTGGATAACCAAGACGATCATGCCATAGTGTGAAATCATCAGGATTTTTCTTTATCACAAGATGTGATTCTATTGCATTTATGTATGTATGATACAAACCAAAAGGATATTTTGGTAATATATCTAATATATGCCTTTTCTCGATTTTTCATAAGTTATATACATTACTTCTTTCCATCTTCAGTTGCAGACTGAGTATCAAAACTTTAAAGGTATATATCCTTTAAGCTCAACAAATTCTTTTTAAAATTCGGAGAAACTAATGCATTATTTATTGAGAACTTTGTCCTATTGGACAGTGTGAAGTTGGCCTTACCAGTTTCTTCAATCAAGTTTGTGGGACTTGGGATTGTACTGCCAATCATGTTTGTCAATTTTAAATAAGAAAAATCTTTTTTATGTTTCAGAATGATGTGTGTTGTTCAACTATGTGGTATACAAATATCTCTAGTATTTGTCGTGTATGTTGTTCCATTTGTATTGTGAACCATTTCTGAGAAAAACGTAAACAATTAATAGAAAGAAGACAAGTTTATTCATAAAGCAAAGATCACACAATAATTATACATAATAGACCGTACAAACAACATTAATTCGAAAGAGTTCAAACAAACAACATTTATTCATGGCATAATCGTAAGAATTCAAGAATCACACGATATGCATTTTAGAGATCCGTAAGGGTGACTTCGTCGAAATCATTTGTAAATTCAAAAGCATCAATGTGTGTTGTACCTTCATAGTGCTCCGCGAGGTTTACTTCCTTTTCTTTTCCCTAGGCGGACTTTTTGTACATTGCACAACGATGTGCATGAATCCAGCATACCCGAGACCAATGTCCTTGGTATCGCATCTGAAGCAAGCATCATCATGCTTCTGGGAAGAACTTCCTTGTGTTTCTTTCCCCTTCAAAAGTTTTTTAGAGCAAGTATATTGGAATGAATTCCTATTATGTGGGTTGTAATTTCTCCTACATCCTCAATTGTTTCAACGGCCACAACCCGAAAAGCTTTGTTTTCTTACCCCGGATTTTTAACATCCAATGCATTCACTTATGGGAATGCTTTAAATCCGGTATGTCGAGAAATATGATTCTTGATAAGGAGCTCGTTATTCTTTTCTGCTATTAGGAACGCCACAACCAAATCCAAAAATTTGGTGTATCCTTGCAACCTATATTGTTGTTGCAAGGTAATGTGATTTTTGTATAACGTGATATACGTTTTCTCAAGCATTTGAGGCTCGGGTGATGGTATCACCATAATACCTTAATTTGGCCATAATTTTTAACATAACATAGTTGTAGTTCATCACCTTGTCAGAGTCTTAGAACCTTAGTCAATGCGACTCATCCCAAGCAAGTGGAAGAGTAATATTTTTCTGATGATCAAAACGATTCTTCCGAGACTTCCATAGCTCTTTGAAATCCCACATGTATGCATAATCATAAAAGATGCTTTCAGCTAGGTGTATCCTACGGAAGATCACTGATTTTTCCATTTCTTCGGGTCGTCGAAGTATTTTTCTCTTTGATGGTTTCTGATAACACTAGAGATTCCAAATGCAGTTCGATGTTGGTATTCCAAGATATATAGCTAGCCCAATGATGTCTATGGCCAAAAATTGAAGCTTCTAGATGTTTGCCATTTTAATTTCTAAAATAATATCACAGGAAAAATTATTAAAAAAAATATATTATTTATTTATAAACATAGGTGGCGATGGAAAAAGTAGCGTGACTACAAGAAATTAAAGTGCATAAAAAGTAAAATAAAAATTATCACACATTCCTCGAGAGAAAATTTTCCAACGAGTAAACTATAAAATGCAACAAGGATAAAACCTAAAACAAAAACTAAAAACGGATGAACCATTTTTCTTATAAAACAAATGATTTTTCGGGAGAAGGTTTTAAAAGATAAAAATTTTGAGTGAAATGAATGAATTAAAGATAAAGTATTTATATATTAGAAAATAATGTTCATTAGCCGTTTGAAAAGTAAAAAAAAAATTGTTTATGATCGTTAGGAGTAAAAGGATAAAATAAATGATCGGTCTAAAAATTTCAATATGCGGTTAATGACAATCTACCAGTTCAAGGGAGAAGATGAGTTTTATCTCCCTTACATTCGGGACAAAATGGCCTGCTATGGGCTATCGATAGTCTGAAGAAGAAGAATCGTTATTGCAACACGTTTGTAACAGATTCAAAGGAGCTAGCGCTTATGGTGACAAACCCGGAGAATTGGCATGCTTTGCAACCGGAACTAAGTGAGCTACAGGCTCTCAGACACTCGTTTCCGAACTATGTCCTCCTGCATCATTCGAGGGATATGAATGGCAAGGCCGACCTTTTGGCTCGATCCACACGGCTTCGAAATTTGATTTTCTCTTTCATAGGCACTTCAGTTCCTTATTGGTTTATAGATGCAAACCATGTATTTATTTAACCGATAATCGAAGTGTGTTCATGACAAAAAAAAAAAATCTACCAGTTCATTTACAAAATTATATACAAGTGGTTGAGTCTCTTTTTATAATAATGATAATATAAGCAGTTGTTTCAGAGAATTTTTGTCCTCTTAAACAACCACTGGGGGACCCGCTCCTGTGCAATCAACAAACATGTGAAGGCCTCTGAAAACACGATGGAGGGGGGGGGGTGTTTTCCGATGGCTCTCCGGCGCTCAAGTCAAGAAAGAACAAATAAGGAAGGAAGAGAAAAGACCACGAGGAGACGTGGACAGCGAAAGGAAGGAAGTCGGAAAATGAAAAAGAGAGAGAATGGATGACTTCGGGCCGAATGGGATGGTGCGCGGAGTATCTCTAAGAGTTTGGTGGAAGAAATTTGGTGGTAAGGCTAGAGAGAGAAAGAGAGAGAGTGTGTGTGTGTTGATTAGTATTCCGGCCACGGAACGGTCGAAGAATAAGAGAAATCCAATATGAGATCGGAAAGAATGGTCCTAAATAACCGAAAAAGAGACTGGAGCTCAAGGAAATGGGCCTTAGTCTCGAAAAAAAGGTTGAGTGTATGTGATTTTTAGCTCAGAGATTCGATCCCCTTTTATGAAGGAGATAGAATAGTATTTATAGACTTACCTGCCCGGACTCGGATACCGGATTCTGCGTCCTTGGCTGGGTCGGGTCTGTACTACCGGGTTTGACCCGGCACGGTGTGCTCGAGTGCTTTTTACCTACTTTCCTCGTCTTCTTGCACCACTTGGCCGACCATACGGCTCTGTACTAGTGGCAGCGTCTGACACGGCAGGGAATTAGTTCCTTTTATGCTTTAATCGTTTCCCGAGTGTGGACCACTTGCTTTTACCCTTGCACACATAAAGTAAATATTTTTTACCTTTTGACAAAGAATTAAAATATGAAAGACCATAAGAATTTAAACTTAACGCCTAAGGAAAATATTTCATACCTAGTCCGAGTTCCTGATACGGGAACTCGGACGCCGTGCTCCGTCTCTGGGTGTCGGGAAGAGAGATACATGTACGTCTAGTCACTCTGTTCCGGACCCTGATCATCCCGAGTAGTAGGGTACGCTTCCCGGGATGGGGCAGGCCCAAATGACCTCACATGTATGTTTGGGCCATTGTAGATTCAGGCCCAAACTCCTCTGAGGGCTCTTGTCAAGGTATAAACTCCACCAAGGGAGTTAAATGTTTCCACAACACTGTCGGATACGTGGTTTCAGACGATTTGCTTAACCCAAAGAAGATTATTTTATCCCCAACAACAATGATTTAAAGATAATTGTATCGCCCATATTAAATCATTAAATAAATGAAAGATGGTGACCAAAGTCCTCTACTGTTAAAACTGCAAGAAAATAAATTATGGTGACTGAGTCATCTATTATAAAAGTAAATAGGTGGTTGGTCCGCACCGTGTGCGAACATGAATTTTTTTTAGAGAATAAGTTAATTTTAGTATTAAAATTAAATATGTATGATTGTTAGTTTTAAATTTATATGCATGTAGGAAATTAATATGCATAGATATAATATTTTAGACATAGTGAAAACTACGGATCTGTTTTATAAATTTTGTATTTGTGTTGGAATAAAACGCAAACGATAGATAACAATATGTAAATTTTTGTAATAAGTGAACATATGTTTTAACATATTAAAAAAATAGATGTGGCAAGCATTAAAAAAATTATATAAACTCTGTTAATTGTATTAATTATATATATGTGTTTTATTTCTTCTTCTCTATCTTTTTTTTTGTTTCTTCTTCATCTCAATCTTTTTTTTCTTCTTGGAGTTTTTCTTCCTCCTCTTCTTTTTCTTCTTCTTTTCATCTGCTTCGTCTTCTTTGTCTTATCTGACCTTTTTTGTTTGTTTTTTTGTCTTCTTCCTCGTATGCGTGCTCTTCTTTGGTTTTTACTTTGTTCTTATTCATTATTTTTCTTCTACTTATTCTTATGTTTCTTCTACGATTGTTACTTCCGGCCAAAGGTTCTAGATTTCTTTCTTTTGCGGTTTCTTTGTTCTTCTCCGACTTCTTTTTCTATTTTTTCTTCGTATTCGTATTCAATTCCTTCTTCTTCCAATTTTTATTCTTCTTCTTCTTATCCTTATTCTTCTTCATCGTCGTCGTCTTCTCCTACCGGTTTTTCGTCGTCTTTTTGTTCTTTGTTTTTTCTTCTTCTTCCAGGTGTTTTTCTTCTTCTTCTTCTTCATCTTTTTTGCCTTCCTTGTATTATCCGATTTCTTCTAACTTTTTTTGTCTTTGTTTTCTTCACCCTCTTCCTCGTCTTCATGCTCCTCTTCAGTTTCTTCTCCATTCTTCTTCTAATTCTTTTGTTTCTTATAGGTTAGTTATTTGCAGCCGAAATCACTATGTTTTTCTTTTGTATTTTGTAGTTTCTTCATTATTTTTCATCTTCTTCTTCCAATTTTTATTTTTCCTCCTGTATTCTTTTTTTCTTCTTCACCATCTTCATCTTCTCCGACTTCATCTTCTCATTCCATATTTTTTTGTCTTCTGCTTCCGATTTTTATTTTTTTTATTTATTTTCTTCTTCTTTCTCTTCTTTTCATTATTCTTCTTCATCAACTTTGTCTTATCTGACTTCTTCTTCTTAACTTTGTTTGTTTTTTTTTCCTCTTCTGATTTTTCTTATTCCTCTTCTTTTCATAGTCTTCTTCTTCTTTTTCTTATCCAACTTATTTTTCTTCTTCTGCTTCTGTTTTTTTTTTGTCTTCTTCCTAGTATGCGTGCTCCTCTTTGATTTCTTCTTTGTTCTCCTTCATTTTTCTTCCTTCCTGTTCTTCTACTTATTCTTTAGTTTCTTCTAGGATTATTACTTGTCGTCAAAGTCGCTATAGTTTTTTTTCTTTGTGATTTCTCTGTTCTTCTCTGGCTTCTTCTTTTGGTTTTGTAGTCGTCTTCTCTTCCTTCTTCGTCCAATTTTTATCCGTTCCATTCTTTTCCTTATTTTTCCTCGTAGTCTTTGTCTTCTTCTTTCGGTTTTTCTTCTTTGATTTTTTCCTTCTTATTCCTCTTCTTTCCTTATTCTTCTTCATTATCTTTGACTTATCCAACAACTTCTTCAGGTTTTTCTTTGTCTTTGTCTTTGTCTTCGTTGTTTTCCTCGTTCTCGTACTCCCCTTCAGTTTTTTATTCGTTCTTATTCTGTTTCTTATAGGTTGTTACTTGCGGCCGAAGTCGCTATGTGTTTTCTTCTTTACCGTCTTCTTCTTCTCCTTCCGGTTTTCTTCGTCATCTTCTTCCGATTTTTCTTCGTCTTCTTATTTATCTTCTTTTCCTTCTTCTTCTTCATCATATTTTCCTTCTTTATCTTATATGACTTCTTCTTCTTCTTCTTCTTCCTCTTTTTTGTTTTTTCCTTCTTTTTTTCATCATCTTCTTCTTATCTTATTGTTTAAAAAAACATAATCTCATGGTATCAAAAATATAAAACTTGATCGAATATATAAATTTTAGTCTATAAACTCTCTGTATAATATATTTAATACTTATCGTATTAATTTATGATATAAATTTTTTATTTTTTGAAGTAGAGAAGACAAAACGACTTTAAGAACACGCTGATTGACCCGCAGAATCTGCAGATCCGAAAAAGTTATATTCAAAAAAATTTTACCAAATTAAAATATTTTTAATGTTTAAAATTTTTGGTAAACTGAAAGTATTTATAATAATATAAAACTTAATCACACACATATATATATATATATATATATATATATATATATATTAGTCTATAAAATTTCTATATAATTTATTTAACCTTACCATATTAACTTGTGATATATTTTTTATAAAAAAAAATTGTTTCAAGTACAGAAGACAAAAACAACTTTAAGAAAATCTGGATTGGCCCGCAAAACTCTCAAACCTAGAAAAGTTATAATACTCTAATTTTTTTTCCAAATTAAAATATTTTTAATGTTTAATTGATAAATTTAAAGTATTTATAATATTTAATTTCTTATAAATGAAAATATTTTAAATATTTAAAGATATATATATTATTCGGTCTATGTGGATATATATGCAAGATATCTGTATAAGGTATCGGTATAAAAATTGAGCAGTTATCGATTACTTTATAAAAGATTTTGTATATTTTTAGTTTGTATTAAATTATTTAGTTCTCTTACTTATTCATATTGTAGTATATTTTTCAATAATATTGAATATTTAATTAAAATAAATTTTTAATTAGTAAATAATATTTTGAAACATAGTGATTTTTATTAAGATCGTGGTATAGTTATCAACGGAAAGGAAGTATTGAATATTTAATTAAAATAAAAAGATGACTTGATTTGATATATCAACAAATATTCCGAATGGTTGAAAATTAAGTACTAAATTAATATATGTAAATAGTTGTTAATTTTTTAAAAAAATTCAGAATAATAGTTTTTTTTAATTCGGAATGGTTGTTAATTATAAAAATAATTTCGAAATATAAATTATAATTTTGGAAATTTCTAATGATAATTTTAGTTGTGATAAAACTTGTGTTAAAAGATTGATTAGAGATTTAAGCCATGTCATCTTTTTTTTTAAAGACATGTCATCATTTTTCTAAGACATGTCATAGTTTTTTTTTGGAAAGCCAATAAGATTAAAACAACTAAACCTTTTCACTAATTACATTTTTTAAATAATAGTAAGAAGATAAATTATGGTGAAAAAATTATCCATTGTAAAATGTAATAAATTAAAATATTTAGGGTTTAGGGTAATAAATCATTGTAAAGGTAATAAATGAAAATATTTAGGTGGCTAAACTGTCTATTACCGTCAATTAACATTGGGGCGGCCGAACCGCACTCTGATAACAATCTTATTATATAAAAGAGAATGCACTCAAAATTATAACTCATTAGATCGTGACATGTGTCATCTTAATTGAGATGATGACACGTGTTAATATACTAACGTATAAAGTTAATTTTAATTTAAATAATATTTTTTTATCTAAAAGTTAAAAGAAAAATACATCATCGCAAAAAAAAAAATCTCCTAACGTAACAAAAAAAAGTCAATGTCTTTCTGTAAAAAAAATTGTCATTAAAAAAAGAGAAAATTTGTAAACAAAATGTCATTAAAAAGGTAAAATGAAAATTTGTAAAAAATGTCATTAAAAAAAGGTAAAAGAGAAAATTTGTAAAAAATATCATTAAAAAAAAATAAAAATTTGTTTCATGTTAATACGTTTAAAAAAAAAAAATACCATAACTAATCGAGAAAGAAAAGAAAAAAAATACATCATTGGAAAAATTTGTAAAAAAAAATGTCATTAAATAAAGGTAAATGGGAAAATTTGTAAAAAATGTTATTAAAATAAAAGTAAAAGAGAAAATTTGTAAAAAAAATATCATTAAAAAGGAAAATTTGTTTCATGTCAATACGTTTAAAAATAAAAAAAGGAAAAATATCATAACTAATCGAGAAAGAAAAGAAAAAAAAAACATCATTCAAGCTATTTTACTTTGAGAGTTCCACAAATCGATCAAAGCTATTTTACTTTAAATTTTGCCCAATGTGAGTGTGACACGTAGCAAAATCGTAACTCACCAGATCGTGACATATGTTAATTTTAATTGAGATTGTGACACGTGTCAATATCTTATTATATAAAGGAGAATGCACTCAAAATTATAACTCATTAGATCGTGACATGTGTCATCTTAATTGAGATGATGACACGTGTTAATATACTAACATATAAAGTTAATTATAATTTTAATAATATTTTCTTTTTATCTAAAAGTTAAAAGAAAAATACATCATCGCAAAAAAAAAAATGTCCTAACGTAACAAAAAAAGTCAATTTCTTTCTGTAAAAAACATTGTCATGAAAAAAAGGACAAATTTATTTCATGTTAATACGTTTAAAAACAAAAAAAAAGAAAAAAAACCATAACTAATCGAGAAAGAAAGGAAAAAAAATACATCATTGGAAAAATTTGTAAAAAAAAATGTCATTAAATAAAGGTAAATGGGAAAATCGTAACTCTCGTAACATGTGTTAATTTTACTTTCGTAACAAGCAAATCATGAATTCGAGAGTTCGAGAGTTCCACAAATTGATCAAAGCTATTTTACTTTAATTTTTTCCCAACGTGAGTGTGACACGTAGGCAAAATCGTAACTCTCGTAACATGTGTTAATTTTAATTGAGATTATGACACGTGTCAATATATTAATATAAAAATATAATACATCATCGCTAAAAAAAATTTTCTAATGTAACAAAAAAAAGTCATTGTCCTTCTGTAAATAAAATTGTCATTAAAAAAAGGGAAAATTTGTAAACAAAAATGTCACTAAAAAGGTAAAAGAAAAATTTGTAAAAAATGTTTTTAAAAAAAGGTAAAAGAGAAAATTTGTAGAAAATATCATTAAAAAGAAGAAAAATTTGTTTCATGTCAATACATTTAAAAACAAAAAAAGGAAAAATGCCATAACTAATCGAGAAAGAAAGGAAAAAAAATACATGATTGGAAAAATTTGTAAAAAAAAATGTGATTAAATAAATGTAAATGGAAAAATATGTAAAAAATGTTATTAAAAAAAGGTAAAAGGGAAAATTTGTAAAAAAAATATCATTAAAAAAAAAATTTGTTTCATGTCAATACGTTTAAAAACAAAAAAAAGAAAAAAATGTCATAACTAATGAAGAAAGAAAAGAAAAAAAATATATCATTCAAGAAAATCATGAATTCGAGAGTTCCACAAATTGATCAAAACTATTTACTTTAAATTTTTCCCAACGTGAGTGTGACACGTAGGCAAAATCGTAACTCACCAGATCGTGACATGTGTTAATTTTAATTGAGATTGTGACACGTGTCAATATATTAATATAAAAATATAATTTTTTTTTCTCTACATTATTTATTTCTTAAATCAAAGTGTAGTGTAATTAAAAAGAAATAATAGTCTAAAAAAAATAAGACATGTTATTAAAAAAATTTAAAAGGAAATAGTAAATCAAAAAAACTAAAAAAGGAAAATAAGACAAATTATTTATAATTGTAGTGTAACTAAAATGAAATAATAGTCAAAAAAAAAATATATTATTAAAAAATTAAAAGGGAATACTAAATAAAAAAACTAAACAAGGAAAATAAGACAAATTATTTCCACTTTCTAAAAGTATTAGTGCGGCAAATAAAAAATTGATATTCATGAGATTACGACATGTTTTGTTAATACTTTTAAATTTATTTACTAATATAGTTTGATAATTTTCTTACTATTTGTTTAACACTAATGACATATATAGAAATTTGATAGAATGCATTATGCATATATTAGTTTGATATGAAAATTTTGGGTATTATTGATTGACAAGGAATGCATGAAGTAAAAATATGTTTTTAATATTATGGATGAAATACATTAGTTGTATTGCGAGATGAAATACGTAGTGTTGAAATTCAGTTTGAAACAAAGTTACTAATCAATATCTAAAATAAGTGTGCGAGTAACAATCAAAATCTAAATATTTACATCAACAAAATTTAACATATATTTCTTACATTTTCATAAATTTTATCTTTGTGAAATTTAATCGATTATCGACACGTTTTACTTTATTTTTTATTATTTATAAATAAGTTATAATTAAAATCTCGCGTATTACGTGAATCCTAGTCTAGTAAGTAATAATTATTGATCATAACAATAGAATGATCGTATTGGTATATTATAATTATATTATAATATATGATATATATGTATGAAAGATAAAATAAAATATAATAACTTTGATAGTGGTGTCAGCTCCAATTTAATTTCTTCAGGTCAATGTTTCTTTTGTAACACCTTTTAATTTTTGATCAATTCTTTTTTCCTCGAATATTTTTGATCAATTGAAGTTACTAAACCAGAGAAATCCCTAACATCCATCAATGTATATGAGGGTTATATTCAATTTACAGAACCAAGGAATTAGAAAGAGTAACAGTACTTGAATACTCAATTGAAGTCTGAGCAATTAAACCCTAAAATTTAACAATTGGGTAAAGTTTGTAGCTTTATCCTAGTTTTGAGTTTATAAAACTAATTTGGGTGTAAAACAGCCTTTTTTTTTTTAATAACAAGAAAGTACACAGAACACAGAAAACGACAGATGGAGGAAACTCTGGTGAAACAAGCGTGGCTTGGGTCATCGAGCCATATGTCCAAAAAACTCTGTTACCCACAACAACCATACACATTCCGAGACGGTCCACAAATTAAATGAAAAAGACAAATTTTTAAAAATCATAACTCATAAACCCTACCACGACGGAGAAGTATACGGCGAAGCAGACGACGAAGACGAGCCACCGTCATTGTTGTTACTGTTGGATTCACTAGCAGAGGTTTCCAACGACCTCGCATGTTTTAGCGAAACAGAGCATGCCTTTTCAGGTAGATCCTTCATTGGAGTCAATGTCGGAGTTTCGACACGCTTGGAATCTTCGTTTATGTCGGAAGAAGAAGAAGAAGACGAATCGCCGGTCTCGAGCCGCGACGGTGACGACTCAGGGGTTTCAAACGGCGTGGTTGGTTTACTTGTAGCTTCGTTTGAGTAAATTGGGTTGGATATGTAGATGAAATCATCAACAGAAGCCGTGGGCTTGTCGTGGTTAGAATCGTGAACAATGATATCGCGAATCAGACCAGGAGAAGCTGGTAAGGATGGTTCATGGGGAAGATTAGAGAGATGGGTTTGGAAGAAAGTCGTTGGAGTTTGAAGAACGCCTGTGGTGAGAGGATTGGGTGAAGAATCGATGTTAGATGGCGAAGGGTCGTTGGTGGTTAAAATGGTTTGGGCGAGGTTTGCGGTTGTTGCAGCGGCGGCGACGGTGGTGGTGGGGAGGCTGAGGGAGTGACGGCGGCGGCGAAGTAAGAGAGAACAATAGAGCTCGGCTAGTAGTACTAATACTAAGCTTAATACCATGACCAAGCTCACTACCATCACCAGAGTGGCCGCCATTATCACCTTCGACGAGCTATCCATCTCTGTCTCTCTCTCTCTCTCTCTCTCTCTTTGTGTGTGACTGTCTGTGCAGAACGTAGAGGAGGAGACGAGTGTTTAGTGGTAAGAAGCAGCCTTTGTTTTTAGGCGGGAAAATGCTTTTTCAGGGTCTGTGGGCCTGAGGACAGAGAGAGAGAGGGAGGATTGGGTACGAGGAGCACGAGGCTCTCTGTTTTACGAGCTTGGAAAAAAAATTAATAAAGAAAGAAGATGAAATTTCCCCGTTAAGGAAGGAGGGTATTATTGTATTTTTAGATGAGAAGAGAGTGAATAGGAATCTCAAAGCTTGTTAACTGAGTTTGTAACGAAAGTAATCATATCTTCTTGACAAAAACACCAAGATCCTTCCCAAAAGAAAAGACAGATACAAGTACTCTGTTTACATTATATAAAAATACAACTGATTCACATTTTGTTTCGTGTTTCAAAATCCCCACTTGTTGCGTGTCGCAGCGGGAATACAAAATAATCAAACACACACTAGAATCTGTAATAGAGCGACATAAACCTCACTGCCTCAGAATGAGATCTAGCTTTTTCTGGTTTAACGCCGGTGCAGCCTGCCTTATATTCCAGATTCAAACATCTGTGTCCAATGTTAGAAACTGCGCACGAGCTTACTTCCTCCCCAACCTTTGATCTCTGTTGTAATGGCGCCAAAACCTCATTTACCAGAGAGAGACAAACAACAATGTCCAATACCATCACCACCAAATAGCTTCTGTGGACAATGAACACTGACCACCAAAGCATTCCTCGCACTGAGCATGGATATAATGTCCAGATTGGAGACCAGGTGTTTGCGGTTTATAATGGAAAAAGTTTATCTTGATATTGGTTTATGATACTTGGCTGTTAGTAATAAGAAGGATGAGTAGATAAAAGCATTATCACTTTAGCTTTTAGTGTTTCTTCAAGTTCTGTAGCATCATAGCTCGGGTTTTGCCATCCGGTTCCAGACCCATCTCTCTCATTTTGACATACAGCTCCTTCGCAAACTTATACTCGCGTCTTAAACACATCCCATGTATAGCTGCGTTGTAAAGTGACACATCGGGGTCCACTTTCTGTTCAAGAAACAAACAACATTATATAATCTCTTCTAAATGCACATTTGAGTAACAAACTTAAAGAATCTGGAAAAAAAAAACTCATACCTTTAGGATACCTTTAACCTCGTCCCACAGGGAACCCCAAATGCAACTTCTTACAAGCGACAGATACGTAAACGTGTCTGGATTACAATCCCTATGAGCCATGTGCTCATATACTTGCAATGCCACTTTCGATTGCCTTGATTTTTCGCAAGCGCTTATCACCAGATTATATGATGAAGTTGAAACTGTTAATCCTGAACCTTCCATGTCATACAAAAGCTTCACAGCTTTCTCCCAAGAACCAAGCTTTTGACATGACATCATAGCTGTGTTGTACAAATATTCATTCAGACAACACAGGCTTTCGCTTCTTATCATATCAAATAGCTGAAGAACATCTGCATATCGGTTTGCTTTGTATAAAGCAGTGAGCAGGGCCTTCCACGTGTACTCGTCGGGTTTATGCCCAAAAGATTTTGCAACACTGTAAACCTTAAACACCAATCCAACTTTGCCCGCCTTTCCAAGCGAATTGATCAAAGTATTGCACGCTACAAGATTAGGCTTCAATCCTTTATTTAGCATACTCTGAAAGATTTTTAGGGCCAAACCCCATTTCTCTTCCTTTGTACATGCGCTTATCATCGCGTACATTGCATCCTCTCTCGGAGATATTTTGTTGCTAATCATCTCATCGTATGCATCAAGAGCCAATTCACTTCTTCCACACCGAACAAAAATGCTAACAAGCAGAGAATATGTAATCTCTGTTCCAATTTGACCATCACCTTTCATAACTCGCCATATTCTCTCTGTCTCAGAGACGTTATTTATCCGCCCACATAGGGAAATCACGGTGTTATATAGAATCACATCGAAATAACTCTTGTGTTTTGGATCCCTTTCTAGTTCTCTAAACATTCTGACTGCAGAATCACAACCCTTAACCTCTGCAACAGCTTTCAGCAACAAGCTATACGTGTGCCCTGTGACATTCTCCTTTGTCCTCATGAACTCAAAGACGATAAAGACTTTCTGAAGATTTCCATTCCTCAAAAGGCACGAGAGGAAAGAGTTACAGGAATGAGCATTGGGTTGTAAACCCAAAATTTTCATAGAATCAAAGAGTTCCAAAGCGCTTCTGACTTTATCCAACCTGCTAAGTTTCAGAAGTCTCTTGGATAACATCTCTTCGTTCCTCTCCTCTAGAAAATGTATCCTATTCCTATCCGCTTCAGGCTTCTCTTCTAACCCATTTTCAACCAGGAAATCACAAAGATTTTCTGGTTTCTGTTCAAGAAAACTAATTTCATTCCCTCTTTCTGTCAATCCACATTCCCGATCCAAAGCCATAGTTTCACCGTTGAAAGATCTATCTAATTCACAACTCACCTTCCTGAAACAAATTCTCGTTGTTCCTAATGAAAAAGACTCAGTTTTCACACTACCATAGACTAGACGCCTTCGTTTCCGCTTCATGGTCAATGCAAAGTCCAAAGAGTGACTCAAACTCCAATATCCACAAACCAATTGATTGGATGCAGCAGTGATGGAGACAGGACTCAACCAGACATCTCCCATGATATTACCGGATCGGGAGATAAAACGAAGAGCAAAACGCAGCAGTATACACCTCCAATTTCAACACATGAGCTGCAGAGAGAACATATTCTTTTAGCATAATTCAGACAAAGAATACGAACAAAGCTGAAAATCCGTTTACTATTCAGCAAAAAGTTGAGAGCTTTAGTGAAATTTTCAGTACCAAACGTAAGGATTCACTAATTAGGAATTACCCGTTTCAAGTCTAAGCAAACAAGCCCTAAATTCTCTAAATCAAAGAACAGAAGCTACGTAATAACCCGTACCCAAGACAACAATCAGGCATGAAACCAAACCAAAACCCTATTCTTCGAGCAGAAATGATGAATCAAGCTTGTTCTGTGGCTGAGGAATGTGCAAAGGAAGGAGAAGAAGATACACAGCACAGAGAGCGAGAGCTAAACAGTCGTTTTGAAAACCTTAAAACGCAGCGTTTTATGAGTAGTTGAAAAACAACCAAAAGCCCAACACTTTTTAGAAGAAGCAAATTTTGAACATTGGGTAGTAGTAGTCGTCGCCTGAGTAGAGAGGTGTTTAGAATCGATTTCTCTATCAAGAATCAAGATTCAACAATGGGTAACTTGATTTCGAGACTGTTTCTGTGTTTTTTTTGTTTAATGTCTTGATTAGGACAATCTCATCATAAAGGGATCGTGTGATTGCAGATGAGGGAAGAGAAGGAGAGATAGAGAAGAAGGAAGATGAAGAAGGAGAAGTGAAGGAAGGAGTAGCATCAATAGCTTTGTTGCCATGTGGGTCTATCTCTGGCCATTTCATTCAGATGCCTCGCTCCATCTGTTATGGCCTCCATGGCACTGGTAATTTCACTCTTCTCTCACTTCCCCTTTTTCTAGGGCAAAACTAAAATAATGGTCTTTTTTTTTCTTGGGTTTGATTTTGTTGTGCAAAATCTTCTCTGTCAATTTTGGAAAATAAAAAGTGTATATTTAGATGTTTATGTTCTTATTTGTCCATATCCATTTAGCTTCGTTTTGATGGAAATGGTTGGTCCTCAAGCATGTAAATGAGTCGTTTAACAACTAAGTTTGTCAGATATAAGACTTAATCTTGCAAAACTTACATCTTTTCATACTAGGATTGGGTGAAGATGATACAAATCTTTCTATGTCAATTAGTTTGGAGCATAGAAGGAGGCAAATTAGTCTGATACCGCTTGATATCATTGCTTCGGATTATTCATACCATTGAACCGCCCTGTGTTGTGTTGTATGATTGATATCTTCTTCCTCTTTTCAAAGAACTGGCTTGTGAGACAGAGTGCAGCCGCGGTGAGGATTATCGGTTGATCAAGCTCACCATCATAGACTACAATGTATGAATTTCTCACTTCCTTTTGTAACTTACTTCCCTCATTTACTCTTACTCTTAATTCCCAAACCAGGAATTGTTCCTAATTTTCTTCTGGTGACATTTTATGCAAAAAAGAGTAAGAAGGAACAAACAGTTGTAGTCGAGTGCAAAGGCCACGATGCTGCTCGAATTAATGATGTTGAGCATGCTCACGGGTAAGACGTCCTTGTCTAGCATCTGTTATGCAAGAACAAAGCTAAATAAACCTATGAAACGTTTGATATAAATGATTACTGTTTATTAAATCTGGAGATGGAAATTCATAAAGCTTATAGCTTTTCGTAGAAAACATGTGAATGAGTTGAATATAAAACCCTTTTGTGCGAGTCTTTTACTATCCTATGGTTAATGATGAATACGACTGAGCTATGGTTATCACTTGTCTTTGAAAAGTTGGGAGGAAGATGTGATAGGATTAGTCGAACAAAAGCACGGAAAGAAGAAAGTATCTGTTTCGTTCGAGTGTGAGACATTGAAGGCAGATAAAGCAGCAGAGGACCATATCAGCCAGTTTATGCCCAAATTAGCTGGACTTGATGCTGTTAGTACGTAGAACCAACGGTTTCTTCTTGCGTCATCTCATTACATTATGGTTTCTTGTTTTGTTGGATCAACACACTCATTTGTGGTTTTTGCAGTTAACATTGGACCAATGAAGATATCTGGGCTTGATTTTGCTGCGGTGGAAGAAGAACAAACTAAGACAGCTTAACTATGTTCGTTTGTGTATAGATCTCATTGGATGCTCTTTGAGTCTTTGTTTCATATCGTAGAACACAATCAGATTTTGTTACTGCAATGCTTCTATCTCAAAGGGTCTAGTTTTAATTAAAAGGAGTTGCTACATTTTTTAGGGAAATTCTAGGATTAAGGTGAGTGACAAAACAAAAAAGTATACTAGTACTGACTAAAAAAAAAAACTAGGGTTTCTCTCTGTAACAATAGCCGCAGAACATTTTCGCTTCTCCCTCGCTTTGTGCTTTAACCGGCTTACGGTGACTTCCACAGCGCCGTCGCCAGTCTCTTTCGTTTCTCTTTCTCTTAGTTTTATGCGCTTCTAAGTAGGAGGTTCTCGAGGTGGTCTCGGTCGCAGATCTTGCTGCTTCTGTGGTTGGTTGCAGCGGCGACTCCTTTTCGGGTTATGGATGCGGTCACCGGCAGGCGAATTGGCGTCGGACCCTTTACAAGTCGATGGTGCGACATCAGTTGCAAACGCCTCTCCGTTTGGTTTCTCGGTGGTCCAGATCTGCTTCAGATTGGAGATTATGAAGTGTTTGCAGGTCGCCAGCCTCCATCTGAGGCTCTTTTTCTTGGATATGTGTGGAGGTTCGCCGCCATCGTTTGAGTTTCTCTGTATCGTTCCATCTGCTGCTGGTTTTTACCCCTTGGATAAGATTCTCTTTTCTTGAATTTGAGCCCCTTCTAAACCCGGTTTTGGTTAAGCTTGTTTCGTCTCTAGCGTGCCTTGTTTTCTTGGGTTTCGCTTGCGTCTTCTCTCCGGATCGGCCATGTGCCGATTTTGTTCCAATATCTGACGCGGACATCGAAACCACACCAAACCGAAAGCATATCAAACCAGTCGGTATACATACCAAATCGGTCAATACGAAGCATTTTGGAGAATCCAGTCAAGCACAAGGCTTAGGGTTGATTATTCATCAACAAATCAACCCTAAGAAGACTAATGGTTCAGGTGGAATCAGTTACCAGCCACTCTATTCGAAGATGGTACGAGATGACTCACCCGAACCGTACCAAAATCAACTTCACCGAACCAAATGAGATTTTTCCCGATCCAAATTGAAGATTCATCAGCCAATCATATATCCTAAGGAGAATGATCGATCCATAACCCAATTGGAATTATAAGATTTGGAGATGGTTCACAAACCTCCACCCGGAGCCTTAACCGAGCCATGGAAGCTGCTACTAGGAGAATTGGCTCGATCCAATCACCTCAGCTTTGTTATGCCCCAGCAAACCAACAATTCTAAGGAGATTTATCAAGAGAATCAAGCTTGGTTCGAGTTGGTTTAAGAGCTTACCAAAGAGGTCCAAAACCGGGTGTAATTAAGGAAACTCATCCACCATACTTATGCTCAGTTGAAGCCACGATCTGGAGACCATCTAGGAGCATCAGAGGGTTTCCTTTTAACCCAGGAAGTCGTCTACATTCGTCCCCACGAGCTGAAGGCCCAAAACAACAAGTTGAATATACACTTGCCTTATTTAGGAGCGTTCACACCTATGTTCACACTCAACGGCTTCTTTATCAATCCTGCTGCATTTTGGAGACCCTCCACATACATAAGAGATTTCCAAAGGCGCACCTCTACCTTCCCAAGTTATCTAGATACAAGGAGCCTTCAAACTTTCCATTTTGGGCCAAGATTCACCAATCAATTCCAACGACTCTTTACATTGATTTCTGCGATTTCTTTTGTCATTTTAGAGTCCATGACCGTTGTATATTGAGCCTATAAAAGCTCAGCTCTTAATTCATTGTAAATCAGCCTTGTTCATTGAAGTAATATACTTTTCGTTGTCTCTTTACAAAGAACCGAGTCTCTTTGTGTTTGTTCTTTAGATTCTAAGTGTGTGATTCACTTTTAGTCTATTTGAATCTGCGAATCTAAGAGTTTTTGAGTGATTCAATCCTCTTGTTTCGTCCATTTGATTGAGCGAGTCAATCACTTCCCTTCCATCTCTATCTTCAATCCACATTTCCGCGAGTTAGGCTTGGAATCTCTCGATCATTAAGTGATCTTAGAATTGTAGTGATTCCGATCCTATATCAATGTCTGTGTGGTCCCATGTGAATTTGGGTTCGCTTTTTGTCTCTGCGCAAATATTATGTCGTGTTCTTGGTTAGATCAAAGGTTTCTACTTAGACATTTTCAAGTCGTTGTATCAATCTCGACGTCGCTGTTTCCGGGAGTATTGTGTGGAGCTGATTTGTATAGGTTTCTTTCCTGCCGGTTTAGACTCATAGGATCCCTTAAATTTTGAGAGGTAGAATTAATCCATTATAGAAAGAACAATTGTTCGTAGTTTAGGATGTGTTATCCTCTACGGCTAGCCACTTCGTTTAGCTTTCCGAGTTCTAGGCAGTTTCGTTGGCGGTTTGTTTCGGGTTTATTTGTTGGTCTTTTGTTTTGATTGCGAATTTTGTTTCTCTTCGTACTTATGTTTTTTTGGATTTGTATAAGATCTTTGGTCTCTTTTTCGCTTGGTTTAGTCTCTGGGAGTATCCATTGCACATTTCACTTGCCCCTCTAGAATTTGCTTAAGTAGGAACACTACAAGAAAACAGCTAATGAGTGACTACTTTTGTGACTCTTTTTTTTGTCGCTAATTATTGTGACGAATTAGTGATTATTTTGCGACTACTAAACACTACCGTTGAAACAGATACAGAATAGTCGCAAATTAGCAACGAACACATATAGTCGTTTACCAGTCGTAAATTAGCAACTAAATTAAGACTATTATTTGACTGTGCAATAGTAGTCGCAAAAGAGTCACAAAGTGCGAAGAAAAAATGACTCTTGTTTTAGTCATAAAAGGTAGTCGCTAATTAGTCCCAAATTTGCGACATATTTGCAACTAATTTAATAGTGCCAGTTTGGTCACAAAGTAGTTAGTAAAAATTGGTGGAAACGTGAAAAAAAGTTGGTGAAAACGTGGAAAATAACGAAGTTAGGTACGTACCAAACTTTTGTGACTCCTCATGTAGTCCCAAAGTAGTCGTATAATAGTGGTAAGAGAGTCACAAATTTGTAACTCTTCTGTCGGAGTCGCAAATCAGTGAAAAACATTTTGCCTATAAAAAGAACCAACGATCACCCCATAATTCATCATTCATCATTCATCAAATCACAGAAAAACACAGAGAGAGGAAAAAAGAGTTGTATTAAGAAAAAAAACATAGAGAAAGAAAAAAAATGAGAGAAAAAAATATGTGGAATTCTTTCCGAGAGTGGATGTATAATAGAATCGATCCACGCATAAATAATCTTTCAAAAGAATTTTTGGACGGGGTCGGGCAGTTCATGATAAATGTTACTGCCCGTGTGATAAATGTTAAAATTCTACTTTAAGGCTAGCAAGAACTGTTTCGAAGCATTTGCATAGTAGAGGATTTATGCCAGCATATTATGTATGGTCTGAACATGGTGAAGATTATGATGTTGTTGGGGCAGGAACTAGTAGTCATTATGAAAATGTATATTTTACTAGTGGTAACCAAACAATAGATTATGATGGGGGGAATGTTTATGCTGGGATGGTTCATGATATGTATTTCATGGTTCTACGTCATTTAATGAATATCATGAACATGATCAAAGTGGAAATGATCATGTTTATGAAGAACCGACCCATGAGGCGAAACAGTTCTACGACATGTTAGATGCTGCAAATACTCCACTTTATGATGGTTGTCATGATGGCCATTCGAAGTTATCATTAGCTTCTCGGTTCATGAAAACATTAAGGCAGACCATAATTTGTCTGAAACTTGCATGGATTCATGGTCTGAATTGTTTACGGAGTATTTACCAGAGCCTAATTAGGCAACTGGTTCATACTACAAGACAGAAACATTGATGCGAAAGCTAGGATTGTCGTACCATACATTTGATGTATGTGTAGATAATTGTATGCGCTTCTAGAAAGAAGATGAGAAGTTGGAGCATTGTAGGTTTTGTGGAAAACCAAGATATAAGGCTAGTGAGGGACGAACAAAAATACCATTCAGTCGTATGTGGTATTTACCTATCACTGACAGATTGAAGAGGATGTACCCGTCATCGATGAGATGGCATGCTGAGCATGAGTCAGAAGACGGAGTAATGTGTCATCCATCTGATGCGGCCGAGTGGAAGAATTTCAATCAAATCCATCCGAGTTTTGCAGCGGAAACGCGGAACATTTATCTTGGATTATGTACAGACGGTTTTAATTCTTTTGGTATGTCAAAAACCATTCGTTGTGGCATGTGATCATGACACTATACAACTTACCCCCAGATATGTGCATGAAGAGTGAGTATTTGTTTCTTACGGTTTTGAATTCGGGACCAAATCATCCACGCCAGTCTTGATGTTTTCCTCCAACCACTGATCGACGAGTTAAAAGAGTTATGGAATAACGGAATTGAGGCGTTTGATGTGTCATTAGATCAGACTTTCAATCTTAAAGTTGTTTTATTGTGGACGCTAAGCAATTTTTCGGCATATGGGATGTTGTCGGGATGGACGACACATGGAAGATTATCATGTCCACTTTGTATGGATGAGACAAATGCTTCCCAATTGCCTGCTGGTAGGAAGACATGCTGGTTCGACTGTCATAGGAGATTTTTGCCTATCAATAATCCGTTACGGAAGAATAAAGTCAATTTTTTAAGGGAAAGCACGCAATAAACGACTATCCACCTCAATCGTTGACTGGTAAACAAGTGTTATATAAGCGTATACGGCATGTCGAACCACCTAAAACATCTGATTGTGGTGGAAATGGACATACAAAAAAACCGGACAGCTATGGGGACTGGCATAAAGAAAATTTTTTTGGGAGCTACCGTACTGGAACGATCTGAATCTATGACATAATCTTGATGTGATGCATATCGAGAATTTTTTTTCGATAACATCATGTATACTGTTATAAATGTTAAAGACAGATCAAAAGACACAGTGAAGTCAAGATTGGATATCGCAAGATTTTGTTCTCGGAAAGATTTGCATGTCGATGATTGAGGGAGAGCTCCATTTCCTATATGGAGATTGAATGCAAAAGCGAAAGAAACCTTACTACAATGGGTGAAGAATGAGGTTAAATTTCCAGACGGCTATGTAGCAGATTTAGCCAGTTGTACAGACATCAATGGTGGGAAGTTTTCGAGAATAAAAAGTCACGACTGCCACATATTTATGGAACGATTACTACTGTTTGTATTTGCAGAAATTCTGCCGCGTAATGTGCACCAAACATTATCAGGTATATATATACGCCATTATCACATATATATATATATATATATATTTCTGATTTTATTGAGATTGAATATGACATTTATCTTGTGACGATATTATTGTAGGGATTTGAGCATTTTTTTGTGACCTAAGCAGTAGATCATTGGATCAAACCCGCGTCCAACTTCTGAAGGAGAACATTATCATGATTTTGTGTAATTTGGAAAAAATCTTCCCACCTTATTTTTTTGATGTGATGGAGCACCTACCTATCCACCTTCCATACGAAGCAGAGTTTGGTGGTCCTGTGCAATATAGGTGGATGTATCCGTTCGAAAGTTTTTTTAAACATTTGAAAGGCAAAGCGAAGAACAAAAGATATCCATCGGGATCAATTGTTCAATCGTACATGAATGATGAGATATCTCACTTTTCAGAACATTACTTTGCATCACAAATTTCTACAACTAGCAGAAGAAGATAATAATTTACTTAATATGTTTGTTAATATTGCTATATATAATGATTTGCTTCAAATTAATAATTAAAGGTAAATTTTGCAGGGTTAGTCGGTATGATGAAGGTGAAGTACCTGTATATACTGTATTGGTACCGGATATATTTACTGAAGTTTGTCGTCCAAGTGGCAAATGCAGTGAATTTTGGTTAAGCGAGAAAGATTATAAATGCGCACATTCATATGTTTTGCAGAATTGTGACTATTTTCGGCCGCTTGAAGGTTAACTCTGCTTTTGACATTAATGTACGTTAATTTTATCTATTTTTTAGATACTTTAGTCATAATTATCTTATTGGTTGAACACAGATTGTTGGACGTGCAAATTCGATTTGAATACTCGGAACTATCTGATGATGAGGTCACGGCAAAAAGAGATGAAGATTTTCATCTATGGGTCCGCCAATATGTATGTATTCCCACCGAGTGCATTATTAAATTGTATATTCTTATGTTAATTGTCATATTTTCTTCTTTATAGGTGAATGCAATGAAAAGTCAAGAAAGTTTTCCTACTTGGGTTCATGAAATAGTGGAAGGTCCAGAAAATAAAGCCAGATCGTGGTCCATGTATTTTACAAGAGGGTATTTGTTTCACACGCGTGGTCACGGAATGACGAAAAAATAATGAATTGTGGGGTATGTGTCCGAGGCCAAAATTATTCTGAAGCATCCGAAGATGATGATTTCTATGGGACCGTAGAAACTCTCATAGAGCTCCAATATCCCGGATTTGTGAATTTAAAGATCATACTTTTCTACTGCGAATGGTTTGACCCAACGATTGGAAAAAGAACTCGGAAAAGCGAGGGAGGCATTGTTGACGTGCTTTCATCAAGGAGATATCAAAACTACAAACCATTTATTTAGGTATGATTTTCATGTTTTAACTCAGTGTATATGTATATATTTGTATATTTATAAACTTCTAATTTAAAGTTTAATTAACGGCAGGATCTCAAGCTGATCAAGTTTGTTATCTTCCATACCCATATACTAAACGCCCTCGGAAATTATGGCATACAGTGCTGAAAGTTAATCCGAGGAATCGTGTTCAAGGGAAGTTTAACGAGAAAGAACTGGTCATTTTGCAACAAACAGATGATGATGGAATGGTGGATACGGTTGAAGAAATAATTGTCGATAGTTTAGTCGACGGAAATCATCCAGTTGAAGAAATTCCTTTCAAAACACTGAACCAGAAAATGAATTTCTTTGTAATTTATCATCTTCAGAGGATGATGATGAAATGTGAATAATATATTTGGGATTTTAAATGAATGTTAAACATATATATTTGTGGAATTTGTATGAAAAAAACTTTTTATAAAATTTATTTTCTGATGTGATGGTATAAATATAATTTAATGTAATTAAAAATAGAATAATGACTATAGCTCAGTGGATTTGCAATATTAACAAGACTTACAGATCATAGGTTCGAGTAGCAAGTTTGTGTTTTTTATTTTATGATTTAATAATACTTACTATATATATGTGTAAATCTAATAGACAACCGAATGGTTACATTAGCTCAATGATTTGGCACTATGTATATCAATTACAAGTCATACGTTCGATTCCCAGGTTTGGAGTTTTAACATATTTTTATAGATCGTCGCAAAAGTGTCATTAAATAGTCATTTATAAGCGACTACTTCCCCACTATGCTCTGAAAGTGTGACTGTTTTGCTTCTGTTTAGCAACTCATTCTTATGATTTTGGAAATACAACAAAAGAGAAGCTATAACTTGTTTTTTTTTAATTTCTAGATAGATTTGCACGACTTCTTACACAATAGTGATGCATATAATTCTTGACATATGATCTTTGTTGAAGTAAAAAATGTTCATCTAAATTACATAATATGTCTTAGAATGGTTACATGTGTATCTATTATAAAGTTTGTACATTAGCTCAATTTTTTAAATTTGTTGTTAATTTGTATTACTTTACTGTATAAGATCAAACATAAACTTAAGAACTATAAAAAGACTGATTGGTTAAGCATGTGGATCAATGTTTTGGTGAAAAATGATTAGAGTTTATGGTATAGAATTGTGACTCATTTAAAATATCACAAAATAGTTATAATTTGCGACTGATTTCCGACTACCTTCCCCTATTTACGACTATTTAGTGACCACCTTGATTTATTTACAATTTCGTAATATGGTTGGGTTTGAATAAATTTGGGATGAATATGAAAATATTTGGGCTTTTGGGCGCGTTTTTCTCCCCCCTTAAATAATTTTGCGACTACTTTCTTACTACTTTTCGACTCTTACGTAAAAAAAGTAGACCAAATCAAATTCCCAAATCATTTTTGCAAACCCTAGTTTTTTCCTTCATTCTCTTGACACAACGGTGATTCAACCTTGAATCTGTCGTCTCTTCCGTTTCTCATCTGCTTCTTCCATTTTCCATCATTTTCTCTAATTCTCTGTCATCGTGGCTCTCTCTATCGATTTCCTTCTGTCTCTTCGTCTCCAAATCCTTGACCGATGGCGGGAAAAACCAGCAAATCTTCTAGAGGTCGTGGTGGTAGATCTACTAGTGGTGGTAGATCAAACGGCAAAGGGGGTCAAACCAGCAACCCAGAGGTTACGCCCCCAGTCGAAAGTGTTCAAGCTCACGGCATCACTGTGACACCCTCAGGCGGCGTTCCGAGAGCCAACAACGGAACTGGAGCACACTATAGCATACGGGAGAGAATCAACGGCGGAGAGATTACCCCGAGAGCCGAAGGTGGTAGATCCAACGGTGGGTCCTCTTCTCACTCCTCCAACCCTTCGTCTCAGGCCACAGTCTCCGTTTCGAGAACGTCTATTATGGCCCAGTTTCCACCCTCCACTCTACCAACTAGCTTGATCAAATAAAAGGAAGTATGGATCATGGGATAAGACAATTGATCAAGGTAGATTATCTATTAGAAAATGGTTCTTGACTCTAATTAAATCCATTCCTAGGGCAAAGATCACTAATTTAGACTAATCCACTTTCGTGGTACTAATCCCCTTCCTAAATTCTTTAATTATCATAAATTTTTGCTTTGCAATTAATGAATATAGAAGCAATACTTATAAGTCCCTAAACCCACAAATCATCATCAAGTATTAATTGGCTAAGATGTGATTTGCTCATACGAAATTTTCCTAGATATTTCTACGAACACCTTTCGGGCGTAAAAAGACCATAATCTAGAGATTGATTAGCTACTTCAATCCTAACCTTAGATGCATCTCAAATGAAGGATTCTCTATAGTCTAGCTAAGCCTAATACACCATAACCCAACTTCTAATCACCCTAATATACCTAACCCATAATCCATAGAATTTTTACTAACACATGGAAACAAATAAAAGCAAAACGAAAGATGATAAGTAGATAAACATGATTAGAGAAATGAAAAAGATAAAGAAAGCTTAAATAAATCATCCAAGATTCAAGAAAAATCAAAGTACTAAATATTAGAGAGAAAATCCTAAAACATATCTTACTTAGGGTTCTTAAAGTGCTAAAACATATATATAGTGAAAGAGGAATGAATCGGGTCAACCCCGAACAAACGGGGCAAATCGGATTTGTGCAGAAAAACGTCTCCCATCGACTGTCCCCATTGACTGTGTTGCTCCTCACACTCGATGCAGGAAACATTTTTGGGTCCGAAAAATCTCCTGGTGTAGCTCCCATCGACTGACACTCGATGCAGGAGACGTTTTTGGACTGCCCATTTTGTGTCTCTGGTGTAGCTCCCATCGACTGTCCCCATCGACTGACACTCGATACAGCTGGCGTTTTGGGGCTGTCTCGTGTTTCTTCATCTCTCTTGATGCTCTTTCATCCTCTCTTGGTTCCTCCAACTCCTTAGCCCTCAATGTACCTGAAAAGGACTAAAAATGCAATGCAAATGCATATAATGGAATATAGGACTCTAAGACACAACTTAACTAAATGGAAATCAAAATGAGGAGAAATATTCAAAATGCAAGTGAAATGACTTCTTAAAGTAAGGAACATGAATGCTAAGAATTGCATAAATATGAGAATATCAGTGAAACAGAGAGAAAACATAATATTTAGGGTGGAGACTGGCCAAATATGACCGAGAAAGTGACTGTGTGAAGGTCGCAAAAGTGACTGTGAGAAGTAAGAAAATGACTGTGAGAAGTCGGAAGGAGACTAAGTCTCGAGGAAAGAAGAAGAAGGCTCAACATTTTAGAGAGAATAGTATCACTTAGGAAACTTAAGCTAGAAGTAAGAAAAAGAATATGCCTTTTTCTCATAGAAGAGAGGTGTGTTTATAGAGTCTTATCTGCCCGGACTAGAATACTGGATCACACATCCTCGGTTGGGTCGGGTGTAGATCTATCGGGTTAGATTTGTACGAATCACTCGAGTACAAAAACCTATCGCCCTTGTCTTTATATGATAGCTGTTGACAACTTAGCCTTTGGACACAGAGTGACGTCGTTGTCGTACAAGGGAAAACAGTCAGCGCGGCGGGTAGATTCTTCGGAATCAGCTTTGTTTGCTTTAATCATTTCGTGGAGCAGTGGCTAGTTATTTTATCTATCACAGACACAAGGTAAATAATATTAATCGTTTGACCGAAGACTAATTTGAATATGTTTGAATAATTTGAGTTTGCACAAATAAAATAATGAAAATTGATACCTAGTTTCGGTTTCTGATACGAAAATTCGGGCATCGCGTTTAGCTTCCCGTCTGCTCATTCATATGTGCGTCTGACCACTCAGTTTCCAGCCTGATTCATCCTTCACGGTGTGGCCACACTATTCGAGATGAGGGGTGGAGACAGGTGGCCTAATCAGTCGAGGTACCTTGGCTATTGTAAATCAGACCCAAATTGCCCTAAGGCCGGCCCAATCTGACTATCTACACAAATTATGCTAAGAGATTTGTCTAAACTAGCTACACGTGGTGCTAAGAGATTCGCCTAAGATAAGAGAGTAAATTTATCCCAATTAGATTATATGTTCTGGCTTTTAATATATATGATTTCTTAAAATATTTAACTTAATTCAATTATTTTAATTTTTGTATATAATTAAATAAAAACTAAACGAGACTTCTGATGTAATTCACAATTGATGTGAAAACATCATAGGGTGATCGATCCACAGCTCCACCGAAAGTTTTATGTCTTGCTCCAGCCACACAAAGTTTAAACCTCTTTAAATCGTTACAAAGAAAAATACTTCCAAACCCATAACCAGAAAGAGTTTAAAAATCGATCTAAAACGATACCGCATTTTAATTGTTGCAGTTATATTCATTGTAGTTAAAAAATTGCGAATTAAAATCTAAATCACACTTTAACATAATATTTGAACTAACTAACGCAAATGGAACAAAATCAAAATAGAACATCTACAAGAACTTAGAAAGACTTAGCGTTTTTATCTCTCTTCTCTCTAAAAAAGTATAGCCGACATTTGTGTTTTTAGTGGCGACCAATCTCTTTCCTAATAATTTTGTCCCATGTTTCTTCGTATTTATCTCTAATTAGAGTCTATAACTCTTTTGATTTGTGGAGTCTTATTTCCTGAGAATTGTTTTCTGCTGACTTTTGAGTTTTTCCTTCATAATCAATCATTGTTTCAAAAATTTGTTTCTGTTTTGCTTTATTTCAGTCCAAATGTCTATATTCTAGATTTTCGATGTGTTACATCTAGAGTTTTGCTGGTCCACGTTTCTTCATGTTGATCAAAATTTCACCGAAAAAAGGCAATAGAGATTATAATTTTAATGAGGGTAGAGATAAACCGAGCTGCTCAAAAAAAATATTTTTGATTGGACACTACTCCTAAAATATTATGATCGTACGATGTACAATCGTCTACAGAATCTGAAGCAAGGAATTCGCACAGAGGATGCTGACAAATTTTCAGTATTATTAACTCGTAATGAGTTATACGATAGTTAAATTCAGATGGTGTCTCGGTTCATTGGAGGTTTACGACCTCAACTGCAAACGACACTAGCTCAATTTGATACAACGATAATTGTTGAAGCACATCGTCGAGCTGTATCCTTCGAACAACAATACACATCTAGTTGGAACCCTTCCAACAATATCTCATGAATTTAGGATCAGAGTATGCCTCTGTAGGGCTCGGTACTGTGATAAAACGGTGAGGCAACTAGTGGTTCTTCTCGATCACAACCACCTGTCGAAGATTTAGCATTGCGACGATCGACTCACCATAATGCCTTACATTTTTTGCGTGTAACAAACTGGTCATCGTCAGCCGGCGTGTCCAAACTAGCCTCGACGTGGATTGTTACTTGAAGAAACACATGGGGACAAAGATGTGGTTAAAGATTCTGAGGGTGATGATGATGGCAGTCCCGACAACATACACATTATTCGTGGGGATGAAGGTGTGATTTTGATGTCAAGGCGTACTGGTTTGGCTCCTCGAATTCCCGACACACAATGGTTTCGTATGAACATTTTCAAATCCACTTGCACAATTCAGGGTAGGATTTATACGTGCATTGTCGATTCAATTAGTAGCAGCAATGTCATCTTTGATGAAGTGGTCTGCAAGTTTGATTTACCAATTGAATAACATCCAACTCCATATTCGCTAATATGGCTACATGGAGGTGATGCTATCCAGGTCACACGAAGAGCACTAGTTTCATTCTCGATTGGACCATACTATAAGGATCGTATGTATTGTGATATTACCCCAATGGATGTCAGTCACTTGATACTTGGTAAACCTTGGGAGTATGATCGGAAAATCATCCACGATGGCGTAAAGAATACTTATCAATTCATTTGGGAAACGCACCAAATCTTGCTTTTACCCACAATCGAGCCTCCGAGACAGCCTCTACATGTTCCAGAACAAGCGTAATCACCAGCGACACAATGTGGTTCTCAAAGAGTGACGCCATTACTCTGTTCCTTTGATGCCTTTGAACAGGAAGGAAGGACGTGCGTCCGCCATCCTCAGTGCATCAATTTATGTATCACACACTTTGGCTGGTTGTGTCACACACTCTACATCAGTTTTTGTTTCACACACAATGATTAGTGATGTCTCAGCAGACCTGCCAAATGGATTTCCACTGTTACGAGATAGTCAACATCAGATTGATCTCACTTCGAGTGAAATGTTACTTAATCGACATTCTCTGTTACTTGGACCTGTTGAAGTTATGGAACGACTAAATGACAATGTGGACACCCTATGTCTCCCTTATCATTTACGGACATTCGATGTTTTTAACGTTGCACACCATTTTCTGTTTCATGGTGTCAAAGGGAATTCAGAGTCTAGGACGAATTATTTTCCATCCGGAGGGACCTGATGCAGCGCATATCTTGTTATTTTATAGGCTTTTGTTTTATGGATTTGTGTGTCACACAATGACGTGTGTATCAGACATGACTTTTGTGCTTTCTTTTTTATCGTGTTTTCTTTTTTAAGGGTTTTGTCGAGTCTTATTTTATTTTAAATAGAGTCGTCATCGAGTCATTGTTCTTGAGTCTTTATTTTGATAAAATCAATAAAAAAACCAAAAGAGGAAACTCAAGTTTTCCAAATAGCAATCTTGTGCAAAGCCCTGAGAGGAGGACTCTCAAACCCTAGTCGTAGTCAAAATCTCTTCGACTACGTCTAAACTAAAGTTTGTTTGCGAGTTCTTATAGAATTCACGTAACCTAACTTTTCATCTAAAATTATGCCCTCCATCAGCCTAAACCTAAGGTCACCACAAAATATATCCTCACACTTTTGGAAGTTGGGAATATCTTGATTCCAAATCTGATGCCTCCAAATCTCATGATTTGAGGATCTTGATTGTTCTCCACGTCAAAATCTTCCCGCATCATTTAGGTCTTGCCATTTGGCACCAGTTGAATTATGATTTCCGTTCTTATGTGCACTCTCTATTGTCTCACACAAATGCTCCTTGTTTAAGCATCGTATCCTTTCAGGTTCTACATTACAGTAGAAAATCTCTCATGATCGAAAAAGCTTGCGCCATCATGGAGATTCTTAGCATACGTTTGCTTCTCCTCCCATGAACTAGGATTTTATGTTGATATTCTTTTTCGAAAGAGTCACATATAACCAGGACATAAAACCGTTGGACTTTTCTCATAAGAGAACAAAACTCTTTCCTTTGAGAAGATATGTAGTCATTTTAGGAGAAGTGTCCAATCAAAAATATTTTCTTTGAGCAGCTCGGTTTATCTCTACCTTCATTAGAATTTAACTATCGTATAACTCATTACGAGTTAATAATACTGAAAATTTGTCAGCATAATCATCCTCTGTGCGACTTCCTTGCTTCAGATTCTGTAGACGATTGTACATCGTACGATCATAATTGTGAGGAAGAAACGTACGTCGAAGATGCTTTTTCAACCTTTCCCATGAGTGAATTGGTTCCTTACATGTTCTAGGCCTTGTGGATTTCAATTGCTTCTACTAACAATGTTTTGTTTCGATTTAGATTGTTTATGTTTCTGTTTAGAGGTCAATTTGGTACCGAATCCATATTATAACTCCGAGACAGTAATGAAACCAAATTATAAATTGTAGGTTGTATGATATAAGACTTTACACCGGTGGATATTGGACTGAAGAAAGTGGCAGCTATTTGTGTTGAAGAAGACTGCAACTGGAGGATATATGCATCTATAAATAGCAGTTCTAATGGGCAATTTGTGGTAAAAAATTATGAGAGCACACATACTTGTTCATGGAGCGGGAAAGTGCGCTTGTATACGACAAGGGAAATTGTGAACACATTCGTCAATGAATTTAGGATAGAACCATTGAGGAGTCGTGAAATCAAGGCTATATTGGAATGGGAAATTAAAATGTCGAAGGATAAATGTCAAAGAGCTCGGGAGCACTGCGATCAATTACTTGAAGATGAGCATGTAGAGAAATTTTCTAGAATGTGGGATTATGTGCTTGAGTGTCAAAAGTCTAATCCAGGATCGACAATTATACTAGGAACAAAATCACAAGTGTTTGAGAGATTCTACGCTTGTTTCTGTGCTCAGAAATGTGGATGGAAGAAAGCGTGTAGACACATAATACATCTTGATGGAACTCATCTCAAAGGACGCATGAAAGGACAGTTATTAAGTGTTATTGGCTGAGATGATAATGATGGAATGTATCCACTTGCTTGGGCAATTGTACATGTGGAGAATGGACTAATTGGGAGTGGTTTCTTGAACTAATACGAGATGATTTGGAGTTTGACAGCGGTAATGGTACCACACTTGTTTCAGATCAACAAAAGGGTCTAATGAGGGCCATTAGCTTGGTATGTCCAGATGTTGAATACATAATGTGTGCAAGACACATTTGGGAAAATTTAAGGAAGAACAACAGTTTAGTCACCTCTACTTTGCAAAACCTTTTGGAATCTTGCTAAGTCTTACAACAGAAGAGAGTTTGACAACCCACGATTCAGAGCCTTCTTCTTTTCTAAATCGACATAGACTAAGATTTTTTTGTATGTTCTTCTTCAATTTTATTTTATATCAAAACCACAACTGCAAAATGCAGTCGTTTCATATATTAAATTAAATGGTGCGTTTTGTCTCCGTCAAAGACTTAACCCGTTAGCATTTGGAGTTTAAATTGCTCCATCTAAAACTTTAGGTTTTAATTTAAGAATTATAAAAATTTAGGTTTTTTAAACACCTCATTTTTTGTAGGGGTTTTTAGGTCAAATCAGTTTTTTTGTTTGCAATGTCCCGGTCAATATATGATTCCATAGGCCATGTAGCCCAAGCGTTAATGGGCTAGACTCCTGAAATAAAAAATGGACCAAAGTGGGCTTAGGGTTTAGGGTTTGCATATATATATTCGATTCTTCTCAGTGAGGACGAGGGTTTAAGCTTCTCTCTCTCTCTCTCTTCCTACAATTCAATGGCGTTGTATCTTCTTTACGAATCATCCTCCGGCTACGGCCTGTTCGAGGCGCACGGCCTTGATGAGATCGGTCAGAACACTGAAGCTGTTCGAACCTCCGTTTCGGACCTTAGTCGGTTCGGTCGGGTCGTCCAGCTCACTGCTTTTCACCCTTCACAATCTGCACTCGATGCTCTCAACCAAATCAATGCCGTCTCTGAAGGTACCATTCTTCCTTTTTCCTTTGTCTCTTTGCTGAGAAATCCAAAGGAAACAAGTAAATTACATATGTTTCCTCTTTTTAGGGTATATGAGTGACGAGCTGAGAAGTTTTCTGGAGTTGAATCTCCCGAAAGTCAAAGAAGGCAAAAAGCCCAAGTTTAGTTTAGGAGTATCTGAGCCAAAAATCGGATCTTGCATATTTGAAGCCACGAAAATCCCTTGTCAGAGCAATGAGTTCGTACACGAGCTTCTTAGAGGTGTTCGTCAGCATTTCGATAGATTCATCAAGGACCTTAAGGTGATTGATTACTTCTTCTTTTTTGTTCGTTTGATTCTTCAGGGTCTCTAGTTTCTTACTAAGTATCATCTTCTCATGTAATGTGTATAGCCTGGTGATCTTGAAAAAGCTCAACTTGGACTAGCTCATAGCTACAGTAGAGCAAAGGTCAAATTCAATGTTAACCGAGTGGATAATATGGTCATTCAAGCTATTTTCCTACTCGATACGCTCGATAAAGATATCAATTCGTTTGCTATGAGAGTCAGGTTTGTTTTGTTTTGTTTGTTATCCTCTCAGATTAATATCTTTGGAAATTTTTGTTAAACTGAGAAGTTTTGTGATCTTCTTTCAGAGAATGGTACTCATGGCACTTCCCTGAACTAGTCAAGATAGTTAATGATAACTACCTTTATGCCCGAGTTTCAAAGATTATAGAGGATAAGTCAAAGTTGTCTGAAGAGCACATTCCTATGCTTACTGAAGTTCTTGGGGATGAGGATAAGGCAAGAGAGGTCGTTGAAGCTGGAAAAGCATCTATGGGTAATAATAATTTGATGCAGCTCTTTCAGTGAAAATCATGGTTATGTTTTTGATGTTTGTTTGTTCTGAAAAATCAAATTTCTTGTGTTTCCTTTTTTTTGAAAGGCCAGGATTTATCACCGGTTGATTTGATCAATGTACAGACTTTTGCTCAGAGAGTTATGGATCTTGCGGATTACAGAAAGAAGCTCTATGATTATCTAGTTGCTAAAATGAGCGACATTGCTCCAAACTTGGCAGCCTTGATTGGAGAGATGGTTGGAGCCAGGCTGATTTCACATGCGGGAAGTTTGACAAATCTTGCAAAGTGCCCATCTTCAACTCTCCAGATTCTTGGAGCCGAGAAGGCACTTTTCAGGTGAATTTTCATGATCAAGCCTTTCCTTTCTACTGTGCTGCTGCAAATGTTTTTACTCATAATCTCTGTTGTAAAAAATTTCAGGGCGTTGAAAACACGCGGAAACACACCAAAGTATGGTCTGATATTCCATTCTTCATTCATTGGGCGTGCATCTGCTAAAAACAAGGGTCGTATTGCTCGTTATCTAGCCAACAAGTGTTCTATTGCTTCCCGAATTGATTGTTTCGCTGGTAAAAGATCTTGAATTTCCTTTGTATTAGAAAGTGAAGTTTTGCTGTAAATTGTTGGATAATTATATACTATCTCCTATTGCAGATAGTAGCACTACAGCTTTTGGTGAGAAACTTCGCGAACAAGTAGAGGAAAGGCTTGACTTCTATGATAAAGGCGTTGCCCCACGTAAAAATGTCGATGTAATGAAAGAGGTGTTGGAAAATCTTGAGAAGAAAGGTATTGTATATATACTCTGTTCTTGGTCTCTTTGTGAACAAAGTTGGGAAGTTTGGTTTTGTTTGATGGGTGTGTTTCTCATTGGCTCTTTCAGATGAAGTAATGCTTGATGCCTCGGAAGAGAAAAAGAAGAAAGAGAAGAGGAAGATAGAGGAGAAAGCAGACAATGAGAAATCAGAGAAAAAAAAGAAGAAAAGCAAAGCAGCTGATGATTCTCAAAGCAAGAAGAAAAAGAAGAAAACTAAGACGGAAGGTGATGAATGAAGAAGTTAAAAACAGAATTTTGTTTGTGTAATTTTGGGTTTTGACTTTAGCATTAGCTCTTGAAAACAATTTTAGACATTATTATCGGATTCTCTCTCTTTAAACAAAAGGAAAAGCTTCACATTGAATGAAAAGAGTATCAAACAGACTTCAAGTTTAAAGTTGGGATCACTCAATGGTGTGGTTGCAATGATACCAATGTATAATAGTAGTATCATGTATCCAAAATTCCTAATAACATTGCATAGATTTTATATACACAAATCTTATTGAGACGAAACATCAAGCAATCATAGACAGATCCTCAAATAGTACAATACTATTAGGTAAGTTCCTACAAGAAGAGCACTTACATCACATGAACATGTCCTTTGTTCCAACTTTCATAGAGCAACAATGCAATCCAAAACTATGTCCATATATAGATAAATAAGAAAGATGGTAATTACGAAATCATTATACTTACATGAAGGACGGACTTGGGTCTAAGTTGTTGAAGAAAAGTCGTCGAATAAATGGTGTGGAGGAATGGGAAGTTTCTGAAAGCAACCTAAGTTCATGTGACAATTTCTCTGACGAGCCAGTCAAGACAAGGATAGGCGAAGTAGAGGATGAGAAACGACGGTAGAGCCAGCAAGAGAGTGACTAGAATGTACATCACCAATATGGCTGCACTGGTCGGTATTGCATAGAGTATTATCAGCAAAAATATGACAACCAATGGGAACTTTGCTGTCAATTGGACAAAGAAAACCAGAGACTTCCTCAGTGATGTTTGTAAGTTGTCCCTGGGATTGCGATGATCATGATCAGAACTTGATGGTTCAAGTTGATTGCGATGATGGCGATGGTGGAGGCATGGAGGAGGTTCCCTTGAATGGTCATTATTTACACCGATTTGATCTCTACCGGGAGAATTGCGTCTCTCACCATTCATCCTCTCGACCATCCAGAGCACAAAGTAGTTCTTGTGAGGGAATCTGAGGGTTCCTCTGAAGACAAGACGGAAGGACAATAGGTTGCACCACGGGCATGAAATGAAGAGAGGAAGCTGAACCGGGTGAGTAGGTAATTTCACAATAGCCCATTGAAGTCCTAAAATGCAGTTTTTGCACATCGTGTGGCCACACCATAGCACATAGGGAACATTCTCGACTATGTTGAATGATTCCCAGCAAATAGGACACTCGAGACCTTCGTCTTTGCTGCCTACAGATGATGCATCGTCATCTGAACATTCCGCATGAGCATGGACTGGTTTCCTTGTTTCGTTTTTCGGTCCTATGTTTCCAGTAAGATAACTCGATGCTAGATTCCACATTCTGGTATTAGGGATGGATAACATGAATCCCTTCTTCGACAGATAAAACCCAAATACCGGCTCAAAACTTCATGTAGCTCACATGGTGGAAAACGGTAGGCCGTACTTGATCCAGAGATTCATACTGAAAAAACATTTGTGCATAAAACAACAAAGAGGAGAAAGAAAAATCAAAAGGCTGCATATATCAATCCTTCAACGAAGATTCCAACAATACGGTCAATACCTATATACTGAATAAGAAACACAGATGCAATTCTATTTAAGTATCAACTAATAAAACCCAAATTTAGTTGCTACATTGAGCAACCATGTCAACACAAATTATTCAACCATGCCTCATGACAAGGACCTAAACAAAATTTTATAAATACAGCAGAAACATTAACCAAAAATTGAATCAATTATATTCGAGATTCTGATAAAGTAACCATATATAGCAAGATTTAATTCATGTTTGATGATTCTTAAGCTCAAGAATCGATATCATTTGAAGGATTGTGATAGTTTCATCCCCTACATGTAAACTGTTCTGACTTCTAGTGGACATATCAAGCTCGATCATTCCTTTATCCGGAAACGTTGGGGGAAAAACCCTAAATCGAAATCACTAAACAGATTATCGATCACAGCAAAAACAGCTAAAGGAGAAAGCGAACCAGGATAAAGAACAACAACGATCCGAAATCGCCTAGGGCAGAAGATAATGAGACAGCAATCAATGGCTACCATAACAGAGCCCAAAACACACTGATACAGATAAAGATCGTACCTATTCTCTCCTACGAGATTCTTCGCCGAGAAAAGCTCAAGCTCTCTCTCTCTCTCTCTCTCTCTCTCTCTCTCTCTCTCTACGGATGCGCAAGAGTTTTGTTTCGTAGGTCAGAGAAGATGGTCGATTTTCCGGCTGTCTAAACTTTTTATTATTATTCTTTTTTAAAATTTCTTGTCAAAAGTTTTGAAAGGTAAAATGGCCTAATGGGACGTCCTTTTCAATCGTGTAACCAAGTTTTCCATCGAAAGATATTTTGATATTTTCCAACATTCATTTTGTTAATTGTGTTGGCAAATTTTTTTTTTTTTTTTTTTGTCAAATGTGTGACAAAATGCATGATTTTATCCATTCATAATATTTTCATACTTTTGTTTTACCCACCTAAGTAATTTACCGATTTACTTGGGTTAGTTAATTATTTTTATCTTTTATAAATAGGTAAATTATGTATTGTGAAGGTGTGAAAGTGATAAGAAAAGAAGAATAATAGAATATTTACCTAAAGTGATTAAACCTCTTCGTAATAAAATAAAATAAAATATATATATATATATATAAATCACTTTTAATAATATATAGTTATAACACATTATTAGCACAACCGACTCTATAAAACGTAGAATATAATATTTACCATGGTAGATTCTGCCTCTTTAATTATATGGAAGACCATGTCTAATAATTATTATTTCTTTTAATTATTATTATTGCAAAATAGATGAATGCCCGCGCATATGCGCGGGTTTGTTTATATATAATTTTTTTTCTCAATCTTTATGATATGTTACTCAAACAAATAAATTTATTTTTGAGTATGCTGCTCTTTTTTCGTACTGTTATCTTCTTTTGTTTTCTATACTTTCTATTTTAAAGAATAAAAATTACCTAATTTTTTATCCAAAAAAATTACCGTATGACTAAATAATTAGTGTTTTGTGTGAAGACAATACATAACACCAAAGATGAAAACCCCATTGCATTGCTTTAATTTAATCAAAACTAAAACTTATTAGAAAGCTATGACATGATAACTATTGTTGAAGTATATTGTGTTTGTTGGAAAAAGAAGAGTATATTTTGTTTGAAAAGTCAAAATAATCGTAATTTGTCTCTTACTTACTAAAATGGTAGAAAAAGAGATTTAAACATGTGAATTCTATTGTCTTAAGTGATTAAACCTCTTCGGATATGAGCTCTTCATTTACTTGACTGTAAGATCCTTAATTTCAAAGACCATACTATGCAACTTTTTTTTTTTTTAATCAAAAAGATTTTCTTGTAGCTTCGCTAACTCTTCAGTTTACTTAAGCTTCATTTTCTCATTTTTATTGTCGTAACAACTTTCATTTTCTATTAGTTTTCATTTTTTTTAGTGGAATTCTACAGGTTGGTTTCTTGATAAGTTGATATTTCATTTATTTGATACAACGTCTCAATCTTCTTAGTTAGTTCATACGTTTGAAAATTCTTTTTTTTACAACTTAAGAAATAAGAACCTAAACTGTACAAAGAGGATGAGATGTAAATAATATACCAAAAGGCTTAGTAGTTTATAAGAAATGAATGTTCTTTTCAAGTACCTCTATACCAGTTCGTCCATGTAATACCCGCTCCTTGTCAATGCTCCAATTCAAACACTCGAAACTCCTTCTCCCTTCACGATCAATGAAAGATATGTGTGGATTGTCTTTTCCAATCTCGAAAACCCACTGTGGTAGCGAGATCATAACATTTCCATATGCATTCCCTCCATATTCATGAAATGTTATCACCACCTTAAAATATACCATATGCTAAATTTGCTAAGATACTACGCCAAAAGACGGTTCTTTGTCGCAATAGTTATAGTTTGGTCACATAGGATGTATTTGAAAAAGCTCTACAAGTAAGAAATATCACACATGTAGTTTAAGTTTGAAGTCTCTGATAAGGTTAAAGAGCTCCCTATAGCCAGACCATACATATTTCTGAAAATTCCAGCCTTCAACTATTCCCCACCAACAATCTATTACCACTCCATCGACATTTAATGACTTCATGTAACTTGATTCTTGCTTTACACCATCAGGATCAACCAACTGGCCGAAGTTGTCTATAATGTCAACCTGAAAGACAAAGCATAAAGCTTTAAATAAATGAAATTCTATTGACGGTCACCAGAGGGTTTAGGTCATTCTATGTTCAATGATCTGAGGCAACTAAAAGTAGAAGAGTAGACATGCGATCGGGTTTTCTCACAAGAACAAGTATATTAAGAAAGAATGTTATACCATGAGATGCGTTTTGAGCCAACAAACAGAACATGGATTATCACTTCTCTATTTTGTTTCTAACACTGTCCAAGTTGATCTGCAGTAATAAGAAGAGGAAGAAATTATGAAAGAGCAGAGATCCATGTAAACCTTCGTTAAATTCTTCTCCTCTTTCGGAATTTGAAATAAGTGAGTACGCGAGAGTTTGGAAAATAATAGAAGAAGCGCGACTATGAGAAGCATGGAGGACATTGGAAGCGGAAGTGCAAGAAACGTTTGTAAAATAATTAAAAACTCTAGAGAAGACCAAGAGGAATGCGGTGTAACGGCGTGTTGATTATCAATGCTCTTACTTCTTTTTTCTTTGTTAAGAATATATTTAATTAGATGGACACGTGTCGCTCTCTGGTGTGATGACATGGCAAAAGGATAGAGAATGTTGACCCTCTTTTATATTATAGACTAGATGACTTCCCGCGTGATACACATATTAAATATTATTCAAAATATCAAATAAATTAAACATTGTTACAAATTAATGCTTGTTCGGTTTTTATTTTGTGAATTTTTTTTCTAATTTTAGTATTTTCGGTTAAATTTATCATTTTACCTTTACTATTAGATTTTAATTGTAGATCCATGCTTAGCATGAGTTTCAGATAAGCACAATATAAGTTTCTGTGTTGATTATATCTCGGAACCTTTATGAATTGATGCTTTGATGATTAGAAATAAAATTTAAAAATCTTCTTCTTCTTTCTTTTTTTTACCAACAAAAGCTTATTTTTCATGTAAGTTATTCAATACTCAATATTCTGATTTTAATCATTTCGAAAAAATTCACGTAACAGACAAATTTTCTAACTAATTCATAAATAGTTCACAAATGTTGAAATTAAATAAATAGATGGTATATTATAAAAAATAATCGACAACCTCAAGTTGAAACAAATAAAAAAAACCAAAGAAATGCAAAAAATATAAACAATATTTTCCAACCAACAAAACATGACAAACTGAAACTAAAACATATTTAAACTTGAATACATGGTTTTCTCTTTCTTGATTTTAGTATGACAATTCTTCTTTGTGGTTGACTTGTGCTTATTTGGTGTATGACTTGCATCTAATATTCCTTTACATTTGGTAGAAGAGCCATTGACGACGCCGAAGATTCTTCTGAATTTTGCTCTGAATATGTTACGAAATGAATATTATGCATGTTCAAATAAATCATTAGAAAAATGACATACACACTATAGAAATTGAATCAAGTACACATATTTGTTTTTAGTTTGTATAAAAACATGACGAACTTGATTTTTAACAAATTTTACTGTCCAGTCAAGCACAACCGTCACTAACTATCGAATGTACCCATCATTTTGTATATCCTTGTAAGATTAGTTTTAAGTTTATAATGATATTGTTTTTTAATGCAAGCACCTATATTTGTTTTCCTGCCAAAAAAATGAAAAAATGGTTTTTTTATTGTTTTTGTTAAAAAATAAAAGAAACGGTTAGCTTTGGTATGTTAAACAAATATACATCTTAACATGCTAGAAAAGCAAAACCTAGGTGTCGCAAACCTAAGTTGCCATTCTTTTGGCTGTTGAATTGATAAAAATAATAGCAGGGAAGTACTTGGTGGTAATGGAGGAGAAGGCTATTATATAGGAAGAGAAGTCTAAAGTGGTGCATTAGGGTTATGTTGAGAATGTAGAGACTATAGAAGTAAAGATTTTCTTAAACTCATAGAATATTATTTTGCAAATATTTTATGGAAATTTTTGTTTATATCCCAATAGGTCCATCACCATGTAATAGGAGAAGATATTTTTTATTCAAATATATCATACTCATGTCTTAGAAATCGTCTTTTTGCATTGTTACGTTTTGATGGGTATTATAATTATTTTTCATTGATGTTATTAATTCTTTTTTTTTATGATTTATAATAATTTTATCTTTATGTGATTTTTTTTGTTTTTATGATTTATAATAATTTCTTCCATTAGTTATATTATTAAATATACTATAGAAATATTGGAAGAGGCCACAAATTGGACGAAAATTAATTGTTAGATGACAGGCGTAATAGGGGATGTTTAAATTTCTAAGTCGAGAATATCTAGATAGTATCTAAATTTTTTATATTATTAATTGATATTGGAACATGTGATTAGTTAAGATATTTTAATTCGAATTTATAAAAGAGTTTTTAATGAGAATGACAATCAATGTAATTAAAAAAGTTTTAAAAATCTAATTTGTAGATTGAGATGACACGTCATAATATTTTTATTGAGAGTGATTGTGGAAGTGACACGTAAGCAATTTTGAAAAAATCACTTCTCAAATAATGTTAAGGAGATTCTATGGAAGGTTTTGCCTCTTTAAATGATTTTTTAAAATTATGATGTTATTATATTCAATTATTTTGAAGCTTTATCATGATTCTTTGAAATTAAAAAAAAATTAAAAGGTTTTTCACTAAATTGATGATTAAAATTTTGTTATATATTTATCATGTCAAACTTGACAAAGCTCGAGATTGCTACCCTTGATGTATCTGAGAACAATTATATGACATAGGTTGTAGGTGCAAAGATGCATCTAAAAGTAGATGGACTTCTTAATACCATCAATAAATCAGAAACGATATCGATGAGAAAAAGAAAAAACCATGATATTTCTAGTCCACCACATCCATAATGGTTTAAAGGATGAATATTTAACGAAAGGGGATCCTGCATATCTTTGGCAATCCCTCAAAGATAGGGTTTCTCACAAGAAATATGTGATCTTACCAAAAGCCAAACATGAGTGGTTGAATCTCATGTTCCAAGATTTCAAAAGTGAAAGTGAATATAATTCTGCTTTGTTCGGAATTATATTTAGGATGGTGTTATGTGGAGAGAATATAAATGACTATGATATTATTGAGAAAATTCTCCAAATATTTCATCTTGGATATGTTATCCTGCAACAACAATACCGGGCGAGAGTATTCACCAATTACTCGGAGTTTATGTAAGTCATCCTTGTTTCTGAACAAAATAATGAACTTATGATAATGAACCATCAAACACATCTAACTGGATCATCTTCATTCCCAGAAGTGAATGTTGCATCATCCAATCAAAATAATTGGCAAGGGCATGGACATAGTCGAGGCCGTGGTCGCGGTCGTGGAAGAGGTGGTGGACGGGGACAAGGAAGAGGATTCTATGCCAATAATTTCCACGCAGGAAAAACCAACAAAATTTTTCAGGAAAATGAAGCTGGTCGCGAAATAAAAAGGAAAACAGAAACCGTTTATTACAAATGCGGTATAAAAGGTCATTGGATACGTACCTGTCGTACACTAAAACATTTAGCCGATCTGTAACAATAATCGCAAAAGACAAAATGAAAAGATATTGAAACAAACTTCATTCTGATGAATATGGACATTCCTTTAACGGCCTGAGTGATATACGTTAGATTTTACCGCTTTTCGTTATGTTTTTAATAAGGTTTTAACAAATAAACTACTTGGTTTTGGTATTTTATGGTTGCTTTTAATGTTTTTGTGGATCTTAGAATCTTTACAGGAAATTTGAGCAATTTGAACCAAAAAGATGCAAAACGAGCAATTTGAAGATATGACAGATCCTGAACATCGAATATTTTGCATCAAATGGAGATCTTACCACCGTTATATCAAGCTCATATTTTAGCACAAACTAGATGGGAGTGTTAGCTTCAATTTGGATATCAGAACGTGGAAATCCAACGGTGCGATTTCAAATTATGCTCGATATACTGAAGACTGGTCGATGAAAGTTCGATGAGAAGCAAGCCTAGATAATGGAGCCCGACCGATCGATTATCCCCTGGGATCGATTGATCGAACATCCGGCGATTTGCTGAAGAATGAAATTTGTGAGGCGATCGATCAATCGTCCTTCCTGAAAAAAGGAATTTTTTTAATCTTATCTCCTAAACCCCAAAGGAAAAACCCTAATTCGATCCCTACCTTATAAAAAGCCTCCATCAGCCACGAAAATACCAAGTCTTCATCATTCTTTTGAATATTGATTCATCGTTGGGTAATAAGGGATTTTCAAAGGGAAAAATCATTGTTCGATAGATAGGTTTGATAACTAGAGTGGCGCTTTTGATAAATCAGAGTAATATTTCATCTAGATCTGATTATACCGCATGTTTCTTTTCTGATCATCTAGAAACCAATCTTAGAACGATTTCTGCTTGAACATCACTTGAGTTATTGTTTTGATCATGGTGTTTGATGAGTCTAACCCTTTAGTCTGCGAGAGTTGAGTTACTGCGTTAGATGAACAATTGTACTTGATAATAATTGCATGCGTATTTATATTATTGACTGCGAGAGTTGATTGATAATATAGATTTGACATAGATAGTTATCGCTGCGAGAGTAGGTTAATTTTAAAATAGTGATTTGAGTTCTAGGATGAAAGAAACATTAATGTCAATTGCCTCTAGAAGTTAATGCCTGAATAATTCGAACTATGAATCCCTGAGAAATCTCTGAAAACCCAACACTTTCCTCTTATTGTTTAATTCAATTTTATTTTATTGCTTTTTATTATCGCTTTCAAACACCCCACAAATCCTATTTTGCTTAGCGTAATTTTTATTTCCTACTACTATTGTGTGCTCAAAATCTTTGTGGATTCGATCCCTAAGTACTACGATTGTCTGCTGTGCACTTGCAGCTAGGTCATTGCATTATTTTGGGGAAAACTTTATTCCCCACATCACTGAGTGAAGATACTTATCTTGGTGTCGCAGATTTTCTGGTTTATCCTTAAGTATCAATGAAAATACAAAACAACTAAAATCGATATGACATGATAATTAGTCATCCTTAGTAATTTGTATAATATGTTTTTGTTTTTGTAACAGTTTGTTAGAAATGGTTTCTTTTATTAATACTTTATCACTAGAAGATGTCAAAATTTAAGATTCAAGAGGGAGATATATATCTAGCAGACAGTGCGACAACGCACACAATACTTAAAGATAAAAAGTATTACTCCATCCTTAAAATAAAAGACTTCGTCGAAAGTGTGAGTACCATATCTGGTGATGCAAAAAGATTATTAAAGGCTCAAGAAGAGTCATATTTTCAATGCCAAGGGGGACAAATTTTGAAATAAATGATGAATTTTATTCCCCAGATTCATACAGTAACTTGTTAAGTTTCAAGAATATCAGAAGAAATGGATATCATGTGTGAATAAAAATGACATTGAATATCTTTACATTACATCAGAGAGAAAACATGCATTGGAAGAATTACCAATGATGTCCTCCGGATTATATTGCACAAAAATGAATATGATTGAATCATATGTTACAGTAAACCAGAAGTTTACAAGTACATTTAAAGTCTGGCATGAAAGGCTAGATCATCCGGGATCAGTCATGATGAGAAGAATTGTGCAAAATTCTAGCGGCCACCTATTGAAAAACCAGAATATTTTTCAATCGGGAGAGTTTTCATGTAATGCATGTTCTCAAGAAAAACTCATAACTCGGCAATCACCATCCAAAGTTGGGAATGAATCTCCAGTATTCTTGGAGAGAATACAATGTGGACCTATCCATCCACAATGCATGCCATTTTGATATTTTATGGTATTAATTGATGCATCTAGTAGATTGTCACATTTGTGTCTGTTGACAACACGAAATACGGCTTTCACAAAATTTATTTTCCAAATAATCAGGTTGAGAGCACAATTCCCTGATTATACCATCTAGAAAGTAAGATTTGATAATGCTGGTGAATTCACTTTACACAATTCAATTCACTTTAATGACCATTGTATGTCAATGAGGATCGATGTTGAGCACACGGTTCCCCATGTTCACATCACACACAAAATGGCATGGCTGGGAGTATAATTAAACGGTTACAATTGATTGCAAGACCGTTAATATTGAGAACAAAGCTTATAATTTATGTATGGGGACGTGCTATATTGCATGCAGCGGCATTGGTCCAAATACGACCAAGTGCATATCATAAACATTCTCCATTACAATTAACATCTGGCCATGAACCAAGTATATCCCATCTCTGTGTTTTTGGGTGTGCGGTTTATGTTCCTATAGTCTCACCGCAAACAACAAAAATGGGGCCACCAAGGAGATTGAGGATATATATCGGGTATACATTACCAAGTATAATTCGATACACTACAGGAGTATTCTTAGCATATGAAGATAGCATTTTTTTTAATTTTTGCTATAGTTGACTCATGCCAAACTTTTTCATAGCATTTGTTAAATGACAAATGCTATGATATGTTGAGCGGCAAAAAAAATTGGTCTTGCGCTTGTATTTTTGGTTCTACCCCCATTTGTTATAGCACATACTCATTAAAAATCGTCATCGTAGGGTTAACCGTGAAAATAATTTTGGTTACCGCCTAGGCGATAAAATAAAATAAAGAAAGTTAAAAAAATTGGTCGAAATTCCTTTTTGCAAACCCTTAGCCTTCTTTCTTATTTCTCTCTCGATTCCTCTCACTCTCAGGCTCGATAACTTTGACTCTCAGTCTCGATTCCTCTCACTCTCACTGTCGATCGTCGTTACCAGTCTCGATCTACAACAAATTAGCTTTGTTCATCTTCCTCTCATCGTTAAAAGTCGAATTGGGGTTGTCGATTTTGACTTTGAAGGTGAAATTTTGTTTGGATATTAGTGAATTTATATTGATTTAGTGTTTTTACATGTTGGGTTTTAATTTGTTTCGCTTATTTTGCTATTTTTTTAGGAGGATATCGGCTAAACTTCAGTGAAGGTATTTGAAATTGTTTACAATGTTAAGATTTTGGTTAGTTCTTTCTCTGAGTTTAATCGATTTATATTTTCCTTCTATCATCTTTTGTAGTTCGAATTCAAGAAATGAATAAATCGGCTAAGCTTCAGTTGAAGGTATCTTATCTGTTTCCTGAGAATTTTGTAGTTCGATTCCCTTTGCATGTATGGATATGATCTACTAAAAGCTTGAACATATTATGTAATTGGTATAAAGAATTCTTAAGTTATTTCAATTGATATATATGTTCATTTGTTGTGTAATGATTTTGGTGTATGTTGTCATTTTCTTCTTGCAGAGTCTTGTTTCCCATACTTTAAGCTTCTTGTAGCTACATATTCTTGTTATTGTGTAAGCTGTTATTCTTGTCTCTTTTGTGTTTTAGTGTGTTTCTACTATGATTTGATACTGTGATTTGATGTGAGTCACTGTGAGAGTCATTGAAAGTCTGATCGGTGAATTTATTGTCACAAATGTATGTATAATTGGTGGTGGAGCTGTGATGTTATTCTTGTATTATGGAAAAGGAATGGGTTTGGCTTCAAAGGTATGAATCTGGTTGTTATTTACTTCATTGATTGATTAATTACAAATGTGCTTATGAATTATATTGATATCTGAAGTTGATAATTTTCATCTACTTACAGGGCTAGCCTTGAGTATGAGCAAGGAGCAAGACATTTTGTAACTGATTCAGCAAGGAGTTTGGATAATCCTGTCGAGATGTTCTGTCTCTGCATCAATTACTGCAATGTCTGCCATCAACTAATAGACACAATATATGAACATCTAGTGATTAAGGGGATGGATCAGAAGTACAAGGGAAATTCATGTTGGAGTAAGCATGGGGACATAAGGAATGATAAGATGAGTGATGTTTGAATTCTGAATCTGAGGCTTATGAGTTGATTAGGACGGCTTTTGCAGGTGAAGGCAGACCACATTGGAGGCCAATCTGAGGAGTGTGAAAGTACAGAAGATTCTGAGTTCATGAAGAAGCTAAAGGATGCTGAAAATCCACTATACTCGACGTGCCCCAACCACATCAAGGTTTCCGCAATCATGAGGCTTTACCGCATAAAAGTGAAGAGTGAGATTTCAGGAAATTACTTTGACCAACTTTTGCCAACAGTTCATTACATGCTTCCTGAAGATTATGTGCTTCCAAAGTCTACAGATGAGATGAAGAAGTTCTTGAAGATTTTTGGATTTGGCTATGATGTCATCCATGCGTGCAAGAATGATTGTATCCTTTATCGGAAGCAATATAAGAAGATGGAAAGTTGCCCAAGATGTAGTGCATCAAGATGGAAAATGCATAAGCACACTGGTGAGGAAAAGAAGGGGATTCTAGCTAAGGTTCTAAGGTATTTTCTAATCAAGGAGAGATTCGAGAGGATGTTTAAATAAAAAAGGATGGCTGAGGATTTGCGGTGGCATTTCAGCATTGCTAGTGTAGATGGTACAATGCGCCACCCGGTGGACTCTTTAACTTGGGCTCAAGTGAATGAAAAATGGCCAGAGTTTGCTGCAGAACCGAGAAACCTTCGACTTGGTCTTTCTACATATTGGATGAATCTTTTCTCTATTCAGAACACCAAGTACTAATACATGGCCAATGTTGTTAGTGAACGACATTAATTGAGAATATCATGTTGACTATGTTGATCCCTGGTCCAACTGCACCGAGCACCAACATTGATGTTTATTTAGCTCCGTTGATAGATGATTTAAAGGATTTGTGGAGTGAAGGTATTGAGGTCTACGACTCATTTATGAAAGAGAAATTCACACTGAAGGCTTTGTTGATGTGGACTATTAGTGACTATCTAGCTTTAGGGACATTGTCTGGATGTAAAGTGAAGGGCAAACAAGCGTGTAACGTATGTGGGAAGGATACACACTGTAGGTGGTTGAATTTTAGTCGAAAGTATGTGTATATGGGCAACAAAAAGAGACTTAGACCTGGGCATCCTTACAGACTTAGAAAGGGATGGTTTGACAATAGTGTGGAGGATGGGACTGTAAATAGGATTCAAACTGGCCCAGAGATATTTGAGATACTTAAAGACTTCATGAATGATTTTGGAAGACCTTTAGCTAAGGAAACTAAAAGAAAAAGAACTGACTTGTGTGAAGATGAGATGGCTACAAAGGAAGAATATGAAGAACACTCTGACCAATGGTGGTGGAAGAAACCAATGGTGGTGGAAGAAACGGTCTCTATATATATATTTTTACCTTACTGCAAAGTTAGTAGTTTCTCAATACAAATCTCAATTAAAGTATCTTCATATCAAAAATATTATGTTGAGGCTGATACTTTGTATTTTTATGTGTTAGGATATGTCGGTGCGTCACAACATTGATGTGATGCATGTGGAAAAAAAGGTCTCTGAAGCTATATTGTCTAGTTTGATGGGAAGTGCTAAATCTAAAGATGGATTAAAAGCAAGAAAATACTTGGAAGATATGGGAATTCGGAGTAACTTGCACACAGAGGCACGTAGGAAAAAAACATACTTGCCTCAAGCGGATTATTGGCTGTCCAAGGTAGAAAAGAAGAGCTTTTGCAAGAGGTTATCTAAGTTCAGAGGACCATATGGCTATTGTGAGAATATCGCAAACTGTGTTTTATTCAATCCTCCTGTCATTGGTAGTATGAAGTCTCATGATCATCATATCCTGATGCAAAATCTGTTTCCCGTGGCATTGAGAGGCTTACTACCAAAAGAACCAAGGATTGCGGTGACTTGAGTATGTAACTATTTCAACAGATTATGTTAGCGTGCCATTGACCCAGAGAAGCTATTATCCTTGGAGGCTGAGGTGGTGGATACAATGTGCCAACTGGAGCGGTTCTTTCCTCCATCACTCTTTGACATCACGTTCCATCTTCCTATATATCTAGCAAGGGAGGCATGTTTGGGTGGACTGGTGCATTTTCGCTGGATGTATCCCTTTGATAGGTACTGATTTATGTTTACATATCTTTAATGTTCTGTTAGATGTGTTCTGAGGATTAGCTTAAGTTTCATAGAAACAGTTTGCAAGTTGACCTAATTATTATGTGGATGAGATGTAGGTACACGAAGACACTGAAGGCATACGTTAAAAATTATGCAAGGACAGAAGCGTGTATGGCTAAGGGGGTACTTGGCAGGAGAATGCATTGATTTTTCCTTAGAGTTTCTTCAGAAGTCTGTACCAGTTCAAGAAGCAGTAAAGCGTAACGAAGATATTGAGGTTGATGAACTTGTTCTTGAAGGCCGTCCAATGCAGAAGGCTACAAAATTTACACTTTCAGAGAAATAGAGATATATAGCACATCGGTGTGTTAATGAACATAGCGGTTATGGACCGGTGTATTTTCGCTGGATGTATCCCTTTGAGAGGTACTGATTTATGTTTACATATCTTTAATGTTTTGTAAGATGTGTTACGAGGATTAGTTTAAGTTTCATAGAAACAATTTGCAACTTAACCTAATTATTATGTGAATGAGATGTAGGTACATGAAGACATTGAAGGCATACATTAAAAATTATGCAAGGCCAGAAGCGTGTATGGCTGAGGGGGTACTTGGCTGGAGAATGCATTGCTTTTTGTTTAGAGTTTCTTCAGAAGTATGTACCAGTTCAAGAAGCAGTAAAGCATAACGAAGATGTTGAGACTGATGAACTTGTTCTTGAAGACCGTCCACTGCGAAGGCGACATAAGTTACACTTTCAGAGAAAGAGAGAGATATAACACATTGGTATATGTTAATGAACACAACGGTTATGGAACCTTATATTCTGTAAGTTCAGTCTTATTTCATCCTTAGAGTTTACAATTTTTCTTTGACTACTTAGTTATAATACATGAAAATTAACTCATGCCTTTTGGAAAACAGTATGCATTTGGAAGAATTGCAAGCTGAGGATGTGAGATGCACTAGAAATGAAACTCTATTGTGGAAATATCATACGAAAAGGTTTGCCCAGTAGATAAAGCAAAATGTTTGAACAAATTTATGCACATTTATATTCTTGAGTTTATATTCATCTCTATGTATTCATTCACTAATACTGTTAAGTTCACCTTAGATACCTACTAACTCAAATGAAAATTCGCCGAAGCTAAGATGGTTGGCATTTGGACCACAACTTGTTGCTCAATCCTACAAGGGGTATGTCATTAACGGACATTGATATCACACAGATGATGTTAAGCAGAAGACTCAGAACAGTGGGGTCTGATATGAAGCTTTCACCATGTGTAGGTCTACTGCAAGAGATACAAGACAAATGTCAGACATAGTTGCGTATTACGACTTAATAAAGGAGATAATAATGCTGGACTACCACATGTTCCAAGTTCCACTATTCAAATGTATTTGGGCCAACAGAGGGAATGGTGTGAAAGAAGAAGACGGCTTTACAATTGTGAATCTGAAGATGAACCAATCATCATTTATCCTAGATCCATACATTCTGCCATTACAAGCTAAATATGTTTTCTATTCCAGAGACGATGACTCCTCACCATGGTATGTAGTTATGAGGGCACCACCGAGGGGATATCACGAGTTAGAGACTGAGGAAGAGTTTGTTAGTGCAACATCAGTCCATTAAATTGATGATTTGGGGAATCAGTCTTCTGATGACGAGAGTTTATATGTTAGGAATGACTGTGAAGGGATCATATTAGGAGCTTAATAGAGACCAGTGTCTTAGCTCGCCTTTTTAATACTATTTTTTTGTGTTTGCATGTTTCTATGATTTTTTAATGGACTTTGTTAAGGTTTAAAGGGCCCAACATGGCGGAGACTAGAGCAGGAATGAGTAGGGGACAAATGCCACGCTGGAGTGCGCGTCAGCAATGCAGGGATGTCAGTCCTATTGTACAGACAACTAAAATCACCAAACGGAATAAAAAAGGCTCCACGGGTTGCTAAAAAGTGGCTCAACAGGTTGAGAAAGAAGTTGCTCCAGATGTTGAGAAAAGAGTTGATCAACAGGTTGAGAATGAAGTTGCTGGAGTTGAAGTTGAGAAAGATGTGTTTGGAGATAAAAAATGACTGATGAGATTGAGCAAGCTGAGGATGGAGAGAAAGAAATGGCCAAGGAGGTTGAGCAATCTGAGGATTGAGAGAAAGAAATGGCTGAGGAGGTTGAGCAATCTGATAATGGAGAGAAAGACATGGCTGATGAGATTGAGAAAGATCTGTCTGGAGAGAAAGAAATGTCTGAGGAGGTCGAAGAAGTTTATGAAGAGGAGGATGAAGTGTTTGGAGAGAAAGAGGACTTACAATCTGGAGAACCTTCACAGCCTACTCAAGCTACTCAAGCTGGAGAACCTTCACAGCCTACTCAAGCTACTCAAGCTACTCAAGCTGGAGAATCTTCATAGCTTACTCAAGCTACTCAAGCTAGAGAACCTTCATAGGTTACAGAGTAGTCTGACACAAGGAAAAAGAGAAGAAGAGGATTGACGAAGATGCGAAAAGTGGCAAAAGACCCTATGGTTAAGGTGGATGTGGAATTCACTCCTTCTGGGGAACATGTTGGGCCTGGTTCAGTAACACTTTTGTTATTTCTTGGTCCTCTTGTGAGGGAGCATGTACCGGTGCTACTTGAAGGTTGGAGGCAACTGGATGAGCAGACAAAGGACGTACTGTGGAAGGAAATTCAGGTATATATACAGTTTTTTCATTTATTAAATCTCAGTATGACTACTTTTAACTTTCCAAATTTTGTTGCAAGGGAGGTTTAATATGGAAGAAGTGTGGCACAAAGATGCTGTTTTGAAGCAGATGGGTTGTTTGTGGAGGGCTTCTAAGTCTCGACTTGTTTTCCAAGTCTGTACTGCTAAAAGTAGCGCAGAGAGACTTAAGTTAAAACCAAGCAACATCCAATCTATTGCAGCTTGGAATAGTTGTGTGAAGAGTAGGACTAGTTCAGCTTTTAAGGTTATATACGCTTAATTTTCTCTTTCATAGTTGATTTTTTTACTGTCTAGATGAAATAATGTCAGCTACTTGCTTGATTTTGTAGGTAAGAAGTGAAAGATACAAGGATTTGAGGAGGACTCAGATTCCCCATACCCACCAGCCGCAAAGGCATATTTCGCCTAGCTCATAAAATGGTATTTGTCTTTCTGTAATCTATTTTGCTTTTGTTGAAGAAAAAGAGTTCATATAATTTTGATAAGTACTATGTTTACTTGTAGAAACAAAAGAGTCCAGGCCCTAGGAAGGTGACTAGAAGTAAGGTTTGGCTAGCAGGACACACTCATTCGGATGGGACACCTGTAAGGCCAGAATTTGCAGAGACAATTGTAAGAATTTATCCAATTCGTGTTCAAGTTATTTTCCACTCTGTTTCACTATCTATCTTAGCCATATTTTTTTCAAATATTTGTATCAGGAAAAAATTCAATCACTCGATAGTCAGATGGACTCTACATCTGGTGATAATGTAAGAGAAGATGATGTTAGTCAAGTCTTGGGAAAAGAAAAATCTAGAAGAGTTAGAGGGATAGGCAGAGGGGTTCTATTACCAAGCTAGCATTCCTTCTTGCTAGAGACTCAAAAGTGGAGAAGCTTGAAGCCACACAAGCTGAATTGCTTAACAAGTTTGAAGACTTGCATAATATAGTTCGTGACTTAGCTAGAAATAAAGTAAGTTTCAAACTTGTTTTTTTTATAATGCCATAAGGTATGTTTTAACCTATTCATTTTCTTTTTGTCAGAAACACTATGATGATGTGGCTTCTCAATATGGGGTAGTGATGTTGGCAAAGAAGGAATTAGATGTCAGCTACTTGATTGGTATTCTATCAAAGATGTTGTTGTCGGGGAAGGAGAATTCTGCTCTGCTGAACAAACATACATGAGTGGTCGCATTCCACTTGGTCCTAACGTGGCAGCTGTTGTTGTGAAGAATGTACTAAATCCAGAAGCATTTCTCTGGAGGCTTACCAACACACACACCTCACTTGGTGAAGCTGTGGGTGTCAAAATTCCTTGGCCGGTCGATAAGGTAATTTTGGATGATGCCAATGTCTCCCAAAGTGAAAATAAGGCTGATGGATCCTTGGTAATTTTATTTAACTTGCATGGTTTGATTTATTCTGCACTATTATCACATTTTAGCTCAGTCATTAGATTACTAATATACATGCATTACTCCTTAGGGTACACATGCGACTGAATCACATGAAAGATGCATAATTTATGATTAGAATGTGGTTGATTATGTTATTGCTGAAGGTGTGATGCTTTTTGTTGACCCAAAGGAAATGGTCAACAATATTCCTCTAGGTCATAATGCTGCAATTCTGTCGGTGGACAAGGTGCTTCAACAAGATGCATATTTGTGGAGACCAAGTGCGGAGATGTCTAAGATTGGTGATGCTCTTAATGCGACCATCGCATGGTCAATTCATAAGATATAATTCGTTAACATACCTAGATGGGAGGAAACCGTTAGAAAATCAGCTGCGGTAAATTTTGCACCTTCTGTTTTATATATATTTGCTGTCAATGATGCTTATGATGTTGGTGTGATGGATTTCTAATGAATGTCTTTTTATTTTTGAGTGCTAGAGTGCAACTAACAGCACGGGTACCAACAATGGTGCAAAGAAGAAGTGCATCATGTTAGATTGTAATAACTCTGGACAGAATATTGCAGAAGACCGAGTATGTTCAACTGATCCAGCAGATCGTGTCCATTTCGCCCCCTTAAGTCCCAATGGTAGCAAAGTCTGGGTAGAAGTTTTAAAGATTGATGATGCACACGTGTAGAAACCGAATTCAAAAGTCCACCAATACATTTCCGATGCAGTAGGCACCACAGTACCTTGATCTAATGATAAACTCAAGTTCCTCTAACAATTTTTCAACCCATGTTGCTCTGGAACATTCTAAACACATGTTACTCTTCAAAAACTATGTTCTGTTCTACCTACATAATTTTTTCATGGTTATTTTAAGTTCATGTTTTAAATTTGAAATTGGAACTTTTCCGTTTAAATCTAATATTGAAGTCCACGACAAAACATAAAAGAACATTGATAATACACATGACCTACGAATTACAAGTTACAAAACACAGAAAGAAAAAGAAAAATCATGATCTTAGATTTAGGGCATAGGGTTTAGGGTATATAGGATTTAGGGATTACACATATAATTATCTTAAATTCTATAAACAATAAAAAATCTAATAGATTGTTTTTTTCATAAACACATAATTTTTAAGGGTTTTACCTTTTTATGAAATGGTGAATGTTAATTTGATCTAGGGTTTATGGATTGACACTTAATTGTAACATATCATTTTCTACTTCTCTATGATCAATTTATAGTTTATACGGTGGTTTCACGATAGCTACATACGCTATAGGTTTTTCACAAAAATATGATCTATAAGTGTTTGATTCCGGATTTAAAGTTTTACAATATATTACCACATATTTTGTTCTCACATATAAGAAATAGCATCAATTACTATTTTTACAACAAATAGTAAATCTATCCTTATATCTCCCTTACAAATTTTGAAAATACAGAAATTTAAATTACGTTAATAATAAATAACTCAGACACTCAAAAATATAAAATATTTTTCATTATTAAACTATTTTTATTTTGAGAATGCATGATAAATCACATAAATTAAACCCCCTTATTCTCTTTTTATCCGAGCGGTCACTCGGATCGCTGACATGGCACAAATCTTACCGCCTACCTACCATTTGCCAAATAATCTCATCCGTTCCTTTTTTTTTCTTTCTCTCCGAGAGATCACTCGGATATTGATGACATGGCATAAAACTCTTAATTTCTTCTTTTTATCTCTGAGATTCTGTTTCTGTCTCCCACCTATGGAGGTTGACGAAGAAGTGAGACATGGTTAGGGTTTCTCTTGCCACCTCTTTCCGTGCCTGAACTTCACTCTCCTCTCTGACAAGTATTTCTGGAGACATGGTTAGGGTTTTTTCAACTTCAGACCATTTTCCCCTCTCTACCTCTCTCGCTTTCTCGAGTCTTTTAAATTCGACATGTGTTGCTGCAGGTAGAAAAGATCTACGGAGACCGAGATGCATTCTTGTTGATGAAGACACTTCATATCCATTTCTCTAAACCCTAGTTTTTCGAAAATGGTTCATTTAGACGGTCTTTCTCTCTTTGTCGATCCATTTCTCGCTTTCTCGATTAAAAAAAATTGCCCTCTATTGCTGCAGGTAGAAGAGGATCTACACAGACCAAGATGTAATTGCATCCAACCTCATGGACATGTAGTTTCTTTGCCTTATGAGTTTGAGACTTCTGTGTGCGCTAATGATGGATGTTGTTGTCAGTTTTGATTCAAATTACTTATGTTTTTAATTGTTTGTGTGTCGTTACAGAGTAATGGTAGACGCCTTTAGTGAAACAACCAAGCATTTAGAGTGTTGTTCCTACTACCTACTGCCTCTGAGGATAAGAGTGTTGTTGCAGGGGATGCTCCTACTATATGTTTTAATGGATTAGCTTTCTGTACGAAAATTGTAACAGTCTAGAGCTTGAAATAACTTGTACATTTTATCTATAATGGATTAGCTTTGTGTTATTGTAATTTTGAGGTTTTGAGGTATTTTGGTATCAATATCTGTATAAAATTGGTATTTTCTTTTTATTATTCAGAACTAAAATCAATAATAAAAAGCTAAATTTACAGAAATTAAAACTACAAATAAAGGAATATCGAATTTCGGAATAAAAAATACGAATATGCAATACTGAAAATAGCGATTGCCAAATGCTGAAAATAGCAATTAAAAATGCTACACAAAAATACAAATCCTACAGAAATGCAAATTATAGAGAACAAAATACAGGAATCAATTACATATTACTGAATGTTATACTACTTTTCAATATACGATATTAAAATAATAATTAATAACAACACATAAATGCTATTTTAAATATATACCATTGCAGGTAAAAACGCGCTATATTAAATGACGTCACGATAACAGGATTAAAAACGCTATCGAAAGCCTAGGACCTATTGTCGCGTGCATAGACAGAGCGCTTATAAAACTGCTACGGTATTGTATGATAGCAATTTTCGGGTGGTACATAAACTCATTTTTCCTGTAGTGATATCTTGAACCAAAAACTGGTGATATGCTTACAACATGTTTTGCAGATTGCCATTTTAGTGAAGATGAATTTCCATCGTTAGGGGGAGGAATTAAAGGAATTCCAAAAAATATTATTTGGTGTACACCAAGTTTGGTATATCTTGACCCCCCTACAAAACAACGCGAACTAGAAGTTCAGAAAATTGTACACTTACAAAATATGGCAAATCAGTAACTAGACGCATTTACAAATACAAAAATGGTAACAAAGTCATATATAACCGCTGCAAATGCTCCATCAAGAATTGATATTCCCGAAGAACAAATTGATGGGAACAAAGCAAATGAACCCAAGGTTTAATTGAAGACGGGGAGGCCGATGGGCTCTAAAGATAAGAATCCACATAAGAGAAAGAAATTGGGAGATTAAAATGAAAAGGTTCCTGAAGAACCACATAAAGAAAAATATTTTGAAGGCATTTATGAAAGGGTTATAGAAGAACCACATGAAGAAAGATGTCTAGAAGACATATGAAAAGGTTCCAGAAGAACTAGATAAAGAGATTCGTCCCGAATATGAACATGATGCAGAAAAATATGAGATTTCCATAATTAACTACGTCCAAGATGGAAAACTATGGGTTAGAAATGATATAGATGATACTGATGAAATATTCTCTTTCTCTGTATCTAAAAATTTGATCATGAAAATGATGATCCAGACCCAAGGTCCGTGTCAGAGTGCCAGAAAAGGCCTGACTGGGAGAAATGACAAATGACCATGAAAAATTAATTGCTCTCTCTCAATAAAAGAAATGTCTTTGGACCTATTATCATTACACCTAAAGATGTAATGCCAGTCGGGTGCAAGTGGGTCTTTGTGCGAAAATGAAATGAGAAAAACGAAGTCAGATATAAAGTCTGACTTATGGCACAAGGTTTTTCTCAAAGACCGGGAATTGATAATGAAGAGACATATTCCCCGGTTATGGATGCAATCACATTCACGTACTTAATGAGCCTAAAAGGATCAAAAATCTAGAAATGTACCGTATGGATGTTGTGACAGCATATCTATATGGATCACTTGATAGTGATATATATATATATGAAAATCACTGAAGGATTAAATATCACAGAAGGATCAAAAGTGCCTGAAGCATTTTCAAAGAAAATATGTTCGGTCAAATTACAGCAATCACTTTACGGATTAAAAAAATTTGGACGCATGTAGTACAATCGCTTGAGCGATTATTTGTTGAAAAGGCTATATAAACAATGCAATATGCCCTTGCGTTTTTATAAAGAACTCGTCATATGGATTTGTGATCATTGTTGTATATGTTGATGACATGAACATAATTGGAACTAAAAATAAAATTGATGATGTAAGAACTCATATGAAAGAAGAGTTTGAAATAAAGGATCTTGGAAAAGCAAAATTTTGTCTTTGGCTCTAGATAGAATATCTCCATAATGGAATATTTGAGCATCAGTCAAATTACACCAAAAGGGTGCTAAAACGCTTTAATATGGATAGAGCGACTCCTTTGGGTACTCCAATGGTTAACATACCACTTATTACTGATAAGGATCCATTTCGACCTTGTGAAAGTAATGAGGAAGTAATAGGTCCTGAAGTACCTTACATGAGCGCCATTGGTGGTCTTATGTATCTTGCAAATTGTACACTACCTAATATATCATACGCTACTACTCTACTAAGATACAACTCATCCCCTACACGTAGAAATTAGAATGGGATAAAACATATCCTACGTTATCTTCAAGGTACGATTGACTTGGGATTATTTTACCCTAGAAACTCCGAGTTTGTTCGATAGGGTTTAACAAATAAAGTGGTACTCTTGATAAGTTATAGTAGTTCTTCATCTAAATATGATCTTATTGTATATTACTTTACTGATCATCTAGGGATTGATTAGAGAAAGATTTTGGCTTGCACGCTACTTGAGTTATTGTTCTGATCTAATGTTTGATGGGTCTAGTGCTTTAACCTGTGAGAGTTGAGTTACTGAGTTAGATGAACAATTGAACTTGATTATAATTTCATGTTTATCTATGTTATTGACTGCGAGAGTTGATTAATAGGATAATTTAGACATAGTTGATTATCAGCCACGATAGTGGATTAATCTTATCCCAGTGATTTTAGTTCTAGGACGAAAGAAAAACGATGTCAATTGCCTCTAGGAGTTAGTCCTGAATAATTTGAACTATGAATCCTTCAGAAATCCTTGAAGATCCAACGCTTTAATCTTATTGCTTACAATGCTTTTAATTTACTGCTTTATTTACTTGCACTCAAAACCCCACAAAAATATATTTTACATAGCTTTATTCATATTTATGGATTACTATTGTGCATTCAAAGTCTCTGTAGGGTCAATTCTTAAAGTATTACAATTGATTTGATGTGCACTTGCAGCTTAGTATTGTTAGATTTAGGGTAAAATCTGACCAGCATCAGCAAGGTAGGCGATACATCAAACTTCAACGGCAATGGTGGGATTGGAATTCTAACGACTAAATCAAGAGTAAGTGCGCATTTCTGGGAGAATGCAAGTCGTCTAATGAGACACCAACGTGGGTGGATGCATAAGCTTGACATAGAGACACGGGAAAAGTGTGGTGGGTGCATAAACTTGGCGCAGAGACACCGATGTTGAGGTTGATGCGCAAGCAAGTTCGTAGAGACACTATATCTAAGTTTTTTTGCTGTCTGCTTCGTTTGTGTCTCCGGACATTTTGATTATTGCTTGTTTTAGCTTGGTCTAGGCGTTCTTCGTAGAGTTAGTCGTGAGAAGTGTTTTCGAGTTCATCCTCCTAGGTAATTCAAATTACTCATCTTCCCCCTTCCCCTCTCTGTTTGCAGGTTAAAGTAAATGTGTTTGGCCAGGCTGAAGAGCTAACATGCTGATCTAATCCAAGAATGGGCAGGTTGGGTGTTACAATTTGGTATAAGAGCGCGCCCTAGGTTATGTCAAACCGGTTATGACCCGGGAGTCAGTCCTGAGAAAAATGCTTTGATTTTTTTTAAATCGGTTTAAGGAATTTTTATGTGTACACAAAAAATTTTAGGAAGAGATTTCAAATCACCAACATAACTTGAATGTAACTTATATCCTTTTCTAACTTAGTTCTTTTATTTCTGAAATGGAGGAGTACCATGATGGTTTTGGGGACCGCATATCCGGGAAACTGCAAGGAACATGGCCACTAACCCGCGATGGCCAACCGTTACTTCGGTCAAGCGTTTGGGGGACTCAAGAGAACCCGATCGAGCTAAATTTTTATGGCAAGCTAGGCGATACATCGAACTTCAACGACAATGGTGGGATTTGAATTCTAATGATTAGATCAAGAGGAAGAGCGCATTTCTGGGAGAATGCAAGCCGTCTGTTGAGAGTTAAGGACAAACTCGATGACGAATTCTCACCACATAATTTGAGGACGATTTTTTTTTACTGGGAGAGAATTATAACGGCCCGAACTTCTTTTCATGGGCCCACTTTTGTTTATTTTAGCCTACCAAGCCCAAATTATATTTTCCTCTTCTCGAAGTCTTCCTAATCCATATGAATAAGCTGACAATCAAACATGAAACTGCTGATCTAGCAGCAAGCAACACCGAAAAGTCTAAGAAAACACTCATTTCCTTAGATGTTTCGTCTTACGCTTAGAAAATGGCAACTAAATCGAGCTAAATTACTTTAACTCGAAGTATTTAGTGGGAGGTAACCCACTGGTTGTCTAGGACTATTTATTTTATTTTAATTTGACGTTTTACCTTAATATTTCAAAAATGATCAAAAAGCGCATAGTGCATGTTGTCAATCGATCGATTAGGGGGCTGATCGATTGATGGCAGAGTGATCGATCGATTGCCACTATCTAGGAAGTCCGAAAAATTTCAAAAAATATGCAATCGACTTGGACCTCCCTAATCGATCGATTGCACATTCGGAAAAAATCAGAGCTGCAAAATCTCACTGATCAATCTATCACCATACAAGTACGATTTTATTTGTGACCCAAAAAAAAAAAATCACCAATTGGATTGCAACTTCACAACGATCTTCGAAGTACCATTTTCTATACATTCTTTTCAATATTATTCATTTGATTATGATTTTCTCTGATTTATTTTCACACCGGGACGGTGTGATTTAAGTCTGGGGAAGATTTCTCGGCATTTGACGATATTTGCTTTCTTTTGATTTGGTTTGACTTTCATCGAGTAATTAAAAAAAAAAATTATGAGTTAACTTTTTTTGTTGAGTCAAAATTTTATTGGAAATTATGACATTTTCTAGGAAACAATTGCTTTGATTTTGAGACTCAGTGACCATTGTGGCAGGGCTGTTCATGACAGACAATTCGGAAACCCCATGACTGGACTCTCTCCAGAAAATTCCAGTTTGCATTAATTTTGATTAATCTGATTTTGACTTAATTTTTCTCTTTAAAGGAGTTAGAGCTGGAAAACGAATCAAACATTCATGACTTCTTATTCTCTTTACCAATCTCTGTTGATCATGAATGCCCAGCTCATTTTAGTTGGTATGCCACCTTAAACCTTTACCTCTTTTCAGACCTCTCGCATTCTTGTTTTCATTGTCATATGTGCAGATATGTGCAAAAATATCGGAGAGAAAGGGATCGACATATTTTTCAGTCACTGCAGATGTAGGAATTGAGAAGACTTGGTGTAGTACATAGATTGTGATTCGAGAGCTTGGTCCTTCCTTGGGATTCACAAATATCATGGTAATTTTCGTGTCTATGAAACTCCTTTTTTCAAATGATAAATTTCCCCCTTGAAAAAAATATGTGAAAAACAGAAAGAGAAAGGAAAATAATCAATAAAAAGAGTCTCAAGGTAAAAAAAAATCCCAAGGAATGCCATGGATCGATTAAGAGAGAGTCGGTTTGCAGTGATTCGCAGTGATTCCAAGAAAAAAAAATCCAAGTCTAGGGGAGTAAGGCATCAAGGTGGTTCAAAACTTTTGGGCATCAATATGTATGTTCTCTCTTGCGGTTTTGCATAATATTTTGCATCCTCTGGAGCGTCTGGAGTTAAATCCTTGCATCGTCTACCCTGAATGGCATTTTTATTGAGAAAGCTCATGCAAATCTTAATAAATATAGAGAGTCAAATGATGGGCAGTTGAGGTTTTTGCAGGCTTGTGATTTAGAAAATGGACAAGACTTGCGAAGGTCTTGGTGGGATAAGATAAGAATATTTTGGACTAACTCTGTTGCATGTTGATTACAAGTCAAGGAATCAAACCTCTTTTTGATACTTGGGTTGCTATTTGTTTGAAGACAAACAAGGACATAAGTTTGGGGGAGTTGATATACCTTAGATTTTACCGGTTTTTACTATGTTTTAATAGGTTTTTATTAAAGAAACTACTTGGTTTTGGCTTTTATTGGTGTTTTTAGTGTTTTTTTAGTTTTCAGAGTCTCTACAAGAAATTGGAGCAATTTGGACCAAAAAGGATGCAAAACAAGCAATTTGAATATTAGACAGCTTCCTAGCATCAAATCAGATGGAGACCTTTCTATCATTGGATCAAGCTCAAATTTTACCATGAGAAATATGGGAGTATTAGCTTTGAGTTGCATATTATATCGTGTAAATTTAACGGTGAGATCTCAAGATATGCTCAGTTTACTGAACATTGGTTGATCTGGGTTCAAACCGAAGCAATCAGAGAAAAGCAACCCTGATCGACGGATCAGCACCAGGCTGATCGGTTGATTGCGCATTCCCAGATTTGTCTGGCTTCAATATTTAGAGGCAATCGATCGTTATCTCCAAATTCTTCAAGGAATATACTCAAGCTTGACAAAAGTCATCAACAAGCTCTCAATCATTCTGAAGCATACATTTTAGTTTCTTTTATTTTGTTCTTCAAGTTTTATTCGATAAGGGAGACGGATCTCACCTCTTTGTATCTCCATAGAGAAGATTTCTAAAACTTTTTCTACTAAGGACTAAGGGTTATTCAAAGGGTTTTTCATGGTTCGACAGATAGGTTTAATCATGTTATTGATTGCGAGAGTTGATTAATAGGGTAATTAGACATAGTTAATTATATGCCACGAGAGTGGGTTAGTCATAAATAAGTGCTTTGTGTTCTAGAACGAAAGAAAAACGATGTCAATTGCCTCTAGAAATTGAACCTGAATAATTTGAACTATGAATCCCTGTGAAAATCCTGAATGCCCAATGTTTTAGAACCCGAATAATTCGAACTATAAATTCGTGCTTTGAATTCTAGAACGAAAGAAAAACAATGTCAATTTCCTATAGGAATAGAACCTGAATAATTTGAACTATGAATCCCTGCAAAAATCCTGAATGCCCAACGTTTTAATTATCTTGTTCACAATCGATTTAATTTCCATCTTTTTAATCATTTATATCAACAAACCAAATCTGATTTTTACTTAGTTTTATTCTTATTTTCATATTTAATTATTGTGCAGTCATAGTCTATGTGGTATCGATTCCTAAAGTACTACAATCGATTTGTTGTGCACTTGCAGCTTTCCATTGTTTGTCTTAGGGTAAACCTGACTCGCATAACTCATAGAGATGGTGAGAAATAAGTCGGGGGGGGGATAGAGAACCGTTGCTAATCATTTTCTTAGTTGTTTTGTTTTCTTTTGAGTCTTCAGTCTTTGATTTGCATTGTAAATATTGGAAAACATCGAAAAAACCAAAATTGAAAATTTTGAAAAATCAAAAAAAATTCATGTAATTTCATGTTGCATTTTCTCTTTAGGATAGATTCTAGATCATATAGGTTGCACTCATATGCATGGGAATAATGATGATATCACCTTGTAAAGAATCTTAGTTTATGATTGAATTTAAGGCCCTCGTAAATGGTTCGATGATGCATTGGACATTTTAGAAGTAGAAGACAATACAAGAAAATAGCAGATGAGTGACTACCTTTTGCGACTGTTTTTTTTGTCGCAAAACTTTGCGACCATTTAATGCCTATTTTTGCGACTACTGAAGAAACAGTCGCATATTTACGACGGACAATAATAGTCGTTTAATAGTCGTAAATTAGCGACTAAATTAAGACTATTATTCGACTGGCTAGAAGTAGTCGCAAAGTGAGCCTATTTTGTGACTAAGTTTTAGTCTGAAACTGCAGTCGCAAATCTGTCCCAAATTTACGACTTAATTGCAACTCTTTTTTATCGTGCCAGAAGTGTCACTAAGTAGTCAGGGTGAGCATGTGTCAGAAGACGGAGTAATGTGTCATCCATCTGATGCGGCACAGTGGAAGAATTTCAATTAAATGTATCCGAGCTTTGCAGCGGAAACGCGAAACCTTTATCTTGGATTATGTATAGACGATTTTAATCCTTTTTGGTATGTCAAAAAACCATTCGTTGTGGTCTGTGATCGTGATACCCTACAACTTACCCCCAGATATGTGCATGAAAAGTGAGTATTTGTTTCTTACGGTTTTGAATTCGGGACCAAATCATCCACGAGCCAGTCTTGATGTCTTCCTCTAACCACTGATCGACGAGTTACAGGAGTTATGGAATAACAGAGTTGAGGCGTATGATGTGTCATTAGATCAAACCTTCAACCTGAAAGTTGTTTTGCTGTGGACGATAAGCGATTTTCCGGCATATGGTATGTTGTCGGGATGGACGACACATGGAAGATTATCGTGTCCTATTTGTATGGATGAGACAAATGCTTTCCAATTGTCGGCTAGTAGGAAGACGTGCTGGTTTGACTGTCACAGAAGATTTTTTCCCATCAGTCATCCGCTACGTAAGAATAATTTTTTTTATTAACGGTTAGGTCTCAAGCTGATCAAGTTTGTTATTTTCCATACCCATATACTAAACGCCCTCGGAAATTGTGGCAAACGGTGCTGAAAGTGAATCCGAGGAATCGTGTTCAAAGAAAGTTTAACGAGAAAGAGCTGGTCATTTTGCAACAAACAGATGATGATGGAATGACGGATACGGTTGGAGAACAAACATATCATGATTTCCGTCGATACGCTGAACCAAAAGATGAATTTCATTGTAATTTATCATCTTCAAATGATGATGATGATGAAATTTGAATAATATGTATGGGATTTTAAATTAATGTTTGTAATATATTTGTGGCATTTTTATATTTATTTTCGGATGTGATTAATATCGGTATATATATAAGTTGTTGTAACCGAATGGTGACTATAGCTCAGGGATAATGCAACATATACAAGACTTACAGGTCTAAGGTTCGAAACGTGGTGTTTACGTTTAAAACTTTATTTTTCGATTTAATACGAAACGATATATATAGCAGTAAATGGAATATAGAACATAATGGTTACATTAGCTCATTGGACTTACACTATAGATAAGACTAACAGGTATCGTGTTTGAGTCACAGGTTTTAATTTTTTCACCTATTATTACACTCAGTCACAAAAGCGCCATAAATTACCCACCATTCTGCGACTAATTCGCGACGATTACATAAAAATGTGACTGATTTGTGACTAATTACCAACTCTCTGTAAGATTTTTGTAAATTCAACAAAAGATTTTAAGTAAAATGATTTATTTTATGTATGTACATAGTTATGAACAACATGTTACACTAAATATATCATATAATAGGCAAAATTTTAAAATTTCAACTTGAACACATGTTTTCATCTTCTATAAACATGTTTTAAGATAACTTACATATGCTTTTAATCTTTTCTTTGTTGTAGTTTAGTATTTTTCAAAATTCACTTGATTAGTCTATATAATCAAACACACACTTAAAAAAAGATTTAAACTGCTTGAAAAGGCATATGGGTCACTGTTTTCTCTCCAAATATTTAGGGTTTAGGGAATTGATTTGCGACTCCTAACAAAAATGTCACATAACAGTCGCAGTTTGCGACTACTTTGCAACTACTTTGCTACTGTTGTCCTATGAGTGCCTACTTTGTGACCATTGGGTTATTGTGTTAAACCCGATCCAATCTATAACCCGACATGAAACCCCATAATATACCCGATTTCAATTCATAAAATCGAAGAACCTCTAAAATCGATTTTTTGATACGAAATCGAAGTTTGCCAGAGAAAAGATCGGATAAGTTCAAATCTATTGTTGGTTTTAGAATTTGTGGTTGGCTTCTTTGATTTAGTACTCATTTATTCAATCTTCTCTGCAACATTCTTCGGTTCCTCACTCATTTTTTCAGGTCGTTCTTAATGGAAGTGATAAATTCACTTTTTGTAGGTTCGATTCCGAGCATTAGCATGAGCAATGGATGGTTTTGTGGTTTGTGTTTTTTAGAAAAAACGATTAAAGGATGGGTTTTTGTGGTTTGTGTTTCAGCCTGTCAATGATGACCATGTCTTTAAGTGGGTTGACGAGGCAATGTGTGATTAAATACAAGCAATGGACTTTATATTTGTGAGACTTGAACAAGAAATGAAAGACATGAAGAAGCTTATGGCAGAGAGTAATGAGATTGAGAAGAAAATAGAGATGAAGGTAGAAAGTAATGAGATTGAGAAGAAAATGGAGATGAAGGTAGGAGATGAGATATTTGAGACGTTTGAAAATATGTTGATGGAAGCCAAATCAGGAATGAAAAAGATGGTGGTTCTACTAGTTCTTGTTTGTATGATCATGGTTGTTTGCATAAAGGTACTAGATTGAGTCTCTTGTTGAGAAAGGTATTAGATTCAAACCCATGTATGGTCCCTGTTCTTTGTTAAGATTGAGTTTCTTGTTGAGATATGGTGTTAAGATTGAGATTCAGTCTCTTGTTGCTATTAACTATAGATAATCCGAAAATCTTGTTTGAAATTTAGTCTCTTGTTACTCTTAATCCTCTTCTTATACTCTTCTTCTCTTGTACTTTTCTTCTACTATCCTTCACAAGGCTAAAAAGTAGAAAAAACCCAACATAAGTCACAAAAGAAAAACATCAGACACATAAACAACAAAAAACAATGTCACTAAAATATCAGTAATTTACGACTACTTTGTGACTATTTTCTAATTTGCGATGATTTTGTGACTACTTTCACGTATTTCAAATTTTGGGTTTAGGGAATTGACACTGACAAAAAGTCACAAAATAGTCTCTATTTGAAAATATTTGGGCTTTTGGGCAAATATTTTAGACTTTTTGGCGCGTAATTGCTCCCCCTAAAATAATTATGCGACGACTTTGAGACTACTTTGCGACTCCAATGTAAAACAAGTATCCTAGGTCTGATTCCCAAATTATTTTGTGCAAACCCCTAATTTTCATACTTCTCTCTCGACACTTAGGCGATTCAACATCTGAATCTTCCATTTTCTGATTAGCCTATGCTTATTCTTCTCTTTCGACCCCTTTTCTTCTCATTCTTCTCTCTGCTTATCTCTTTCTCGATTTCCTTCATAGAATCAAGAGATTCTTCTCTTTTGCACACCCGAAAAAAAATTTCATCTTTCTCTCTCGATTCTTCTAACCTTCCTTATGGCTAGAAAACCTAAAACCAGTCGAGGGAGAGGTGTTAGAGCCGGTGCTGGTGGTAGATCCTCCGGCGTAGTTGTTAGAACAACAGTCGGAGTAGGTAAAAACACAGTCGTCAGTGGTCGAGCCAGCGGCGGAGAAGGTGAAACCTCTGCCGGAGGTGTTAGAGCAAACGCCGTAGAAGGAATACCAAGAGGCGGTGGTGGCGTATCCAACATCGTAGATCGTGAAACCTCAGGCGGAGGTTTTAGATCAAACGCCAGAAAAGGTTTACCCAGAGGCGGAGATGGTATACCCAGAGGCGGACATGGTAGATCCATTAGCGGAGGGGCCAGCGGAGTTCGTGGAGCATCTTCTCATTCCTCGAATCCGTCCTCTCAGGCGACAGTATCTGTGGCCAGAACATCACTGCCAGCACAATATCCACCATCGACACAACCGCAAGTTGCTCATCAACTCCACTTTCAGATTTCTCAGCCACAACCTCCTCCTTACCATATTCCTCAGCCACAACCTTCGGCAGTTCACAGTCCCCAGCAACAAGTAGTTCATTGTCATATTCCCCACCATGAACTTGATCTCGAGGATGAACAACCAGTTGATGATCCCGACCCACAGGCGCAAGACTTCCAACAATTGTTGGATGATCTCTTGGCTCTTCCTAGCCGAAAACATCTACCTCTCTTTTCTGAGCATCCAATCCCAACGTCAAGACTACATGGTAATTTTTCTCCTATCTTGAGTTTGACTTATGGATTCGTGATAGTATAAGTTTAGTTGTAGGCCTGTCTGCATTTGCATCGTTATACCCAGGAATGCATCATTCATCTGTTTACATGTTTGATTATATAATGGTCTGCTAGTCAGTCTACATGTTTGCCGGATTTAATTTGTGTGTAGATGATTTAGTGCATAGATGATTTATTGCATAGATTTAATCAGTGTAGTTGTATCTGTTTGCATTATCACATAGACCAAAAGATATAGATATAAAGCAGGATGTTGGTTATATGAACCTGCATCATGGTCTGCTAATGTATAAATAAATCTGTTTCCCGGATTGTATCTGTGTATAGATGATTTATTGCATCTTTGTATCTGTTTGCATCATCACAAAGAACAAAATATATATAGATTCAGCATCAATGTTGTGTTCTCATTCTAATTTTCTTTTCATGATACAACCTTAAAGCTTAACCATGTGTTTATATTTATGTAATAGGTTTACCAGGGACCAAGGGAAATTGACTCGTGTGATTGCTGGAATCTTTCGTCGGAAGTTTGATGGTCCTTACTTCAGCTGGAAGGTTACGCCAATTCACATCCAAGAATTATATTTCAGGACTTTTGCGGTAATGATTTAGAGTAAAGCTTGTTTTATATTTAAATAGTAATGCCTAAGACAGATCACTACTAACCATAATTTCTTATGTAGCGGAAGTACAATTGGGATATTGGGATTACAGAGCTTGTGAGGCAGCATTTCTTGAAGATTGCCAAAAATCGGATGAAAGGAATAGTTAGTCAGGCTAAGAACAGTGGTCAAAGGCCATATTGGATTGGCCCTACACTTTGGACTGAAATGTGGGAGGTCTGGAACACTCCTGCTGCAGTGGAGAGGAGCTCTACAGCCTCACAGTCCCGCAACTCTGATCGTGGCGGTCTAGGAGCCCACAAGCACGTCTCCGGTCAGAAATCCTATTTGCGAGTTCAACAGGAAATGGTAAACCTTTTATCCGTGTGTTTATATTTAGAAACTGCATATCTACACTAATATCTTTTTGATTCATTACAGGAGGAGAAATTAGGTCGTCCTGTTTCTTTTGGAGAAGTGTTTATGCGCACCCATACAAGGTCTGATGGAAGCTTTGTTGATCACAAAGCCAAACAAGTTGCTGAGGCATATGAGAAGCACCTAGAAGAAGTAATGTCTGAGGTTGATGATGATGGTCCAACGAGTTCAGAGAATTTTTCTGAACATTCTACTCATCGGACCCTCACCATTGAAGAAAAGAATGAGATATTTCTCAAGGTATTTTCCTGTCTCTTCTGCTTTCTTACCATATGATTGTATTTCTTTTGCTGTCTCGTCTTGCTTTATGTATATGCTTATGTTCTGTTATGAGTTTTGTTTCATCTTCTGTTTCCGGTATCTCATCAACTTGTCCTTTCTCAGATTCATTATTACTTTTTGTTGCTTGAGTGATTCAATGTTGATGGACTGTGACTAGATCAATTACGTCTGAATATATTGTTCTTCTTTGAGATTTTTGTTTTGAATCTTTCTGTTGTTGGTTAAGAATCATTCTGAAATCATTCACTCTGATATATCAAGTTGTTTTAGAGTAGTGAATCATTCTATTTTTGGTTTTGAATCATTATGATAGATGTACTTCGTTTTTAGCTTCTGCTTAACCTACTCAGCTTCTCCTGAACCTACTCAGCTTCACGTCTGAATTTGGTGGACTATCTGATTCTTGTTTTTGTTCTTTTAGTGTACTGAAACAGATCACAAGGGGAACACTTTTGGACTTAGAAAACTTCGAGAGCTGGTCTGCACAGGTAAAAGAAAAGAAAGTTATAAGCTCTTCTTCGTCATCGCTTTTAGATCCATTACCAACTTCAAGCAGTCAAGCGTAAGATATCAGAACAAGAATTGGAGAATGGTCGGCATGATGCGGAGCATAGGCAATCTCAAGCTCGGCTCGAAAGCTTGGAGAAGCTTGTCTCGTTCCTGAAAGAAACTAATCCCGCAGTCACAGCTTTCATGATTCAATCACCAGTCACTGCACCAGCCATTACACCTGCCCCGGCACTAGGCAGCTCACCAGGCACCTCGCAAGGCTCACCACCCACCCTACACTAGCATGTAATATTTCATTTTCCCTTGACCTTGAACAATTGAATCTGTTTGGTATTTTTTTTTGGGCCAACTTGTGTTTGGTTTTTTTTGTGTTAGACAAATTGTCTTTAGTTTCTTTTGCTAATGTTTAAAGATTTGTTTCAAGTTCTTTTCTCTTTTGGTATTTTAAACACTCATTTGTACTTTCTATTTCACTTTTTTGCATTTTAAATTTGGAAAACTATATAACATATATATATATATATATATATTTTTTTTTTTTTTTCTTTTTTTCTTTTTTAAGAAGAGTTGCAAATAGGTTCCTAATTTGTTACACATTTGCGACCCAATCATTCAAGGATACAACATAGTAGTCAATTTTTAGTCTTTAATAAGTGACGATTTTGCGACTACATATGGGCTGTGCCTCTACAATTGTAGTCTTTAAAACATCGCAATTATACAACTATATAAGTAGTCACAAATAAGTCTTCAGATTACGACTACTATATATCGCCACACAGTAGTCGCAAAATCACGCCAGTCACTAATTAGTCTTTAATATACGACTACAGATATTAGTCTCAAAGTAGTCGTTTATATACGATTAAAATAAAAAGTCACAATTTAGTCCGTAATACGCGACTAATTTGCGACTGTTTGAATTAGCGACCAAAATTTAGCGACTACTTTTTTTAGTCTCAAATCAGTCGTTCATTGCATTTTTGCGACTGTTTTGGGACCGTTTAGGTAGTCGCTCATCTGTTGTTTTCTTGTAGTGAGACAAGCCATGTTTGGATCTTGAAACTTTTTAAAGTCCCTACCACTTAGAAACTTGCATGAGTTTAATTCAATTCTAGTTAACTTGAACCTTAATCTCGACTTAATTCTCCCGCTTTAGGGCTCTTGATCTTAACCATGGTTATTCATAAACATTTGAGTTAACTTATCCCTTTTGTACCACTCATTGATTAGCTCGAATGGCCATCTTCACCCTTGATGGTTCCATACCCGAACCCAAACCTTTTTTTTAAACCCTCATGTGAATTCGTTGAGTGAGACATTTTTTTATTTGCGCTTCATGCATAAAATCTTTTGAGATGGAAATAATAAGTGTTTTCTTCCATCATAACTAGTCTCATTGGATAGTTTAGGTTGGATTTAAGATTGAGTTGTAGTTGGGGTTTGTGGAATTGGTGAGTGGAAAGAAAAGAAAGAGAACAAGCAAAATGGTTTGAAAGTTGAAAGGAAATGAATAGGGATTGCAAAAAGGAAAGAAAGAAAGAAGTCTTTAGTTTCAAAGCAATTAGACTCCGAATAAAAAGAAAAGAAACATAGCAATGCCCTAGGAAAGTTTGTAGATGAAAATGTGGAAGTTGTGGTTATAGCTTGAAAAGCTTGCGACATTGAAACAAAAAGAAAGAGAGAGTGCTTGTCACAGGTAGTTTCTATGATGAAAAGTTTGGGTTGGATTGAACAATGGAAGAGAATATTTGTATGCGTGAATTGTTTTCTTTCTCTATTGCTTTTGTGTAATGATTTGCATTTTATCTTTGAGTGGAGTCTCTAAATTGCTTAGACCACCTCTTTCACACTAAAAGTCCTTTTCAACCAAACCAAATGGATTAGATCAATTGCCCTACTGTGAGATCGTGCTTAATTGAAAATTAATGAACGTTAAAGAGTTGAATTGAATGATTGTGAGAGTTCTCTTTGGTCTCGGGATTTAGAGTAGAATATGGATAGTAATGGACATGGCAAAGTCTTCTTGAGTATAGATATATTTGTGCATTATCAAACCAATTTTTAGAACCTTAAATTGAAATTATTTACTAGTTTCTTTTGGATTTGAGTTCCCACCTTCAAATCTCTTCTCCGGTTTGTTCTTTATTGTTTGCTTGAAGACAAGCAAAAAGCAAGTCGGGGGAGTTGATGTGTACATAATTTAGGTCTTCTTAGCTTCTTTTTCATAGTTTTTGGTTTCATTTCATTTGCATATGCTAGTCTTTTCTTGTGTTTAAGTCCTATTTAACTTAGTTTGATCTTAGAGTCCTAGGCATTGTACCTTGCATTTGCATTGCATATTTTGTCAATTTCAGGTACTTTGGAAGCCAATGAGTAAGAGGAGCCAAGATGGGATGGAAAAGAAGGAAGAAGATTGAAAAAAACACAAGTTCAAGGAGAAATATCTCTGATCGACCCACATGTCGATCAGACTGGTCGATCAAACCTGCACCAGAGCCAAAAATCCTCAACTAGAATGTTGCCTAGATCGACTCGTGATTCGATCAGGCATGTCGATCAGACAACCCACAGCTGAGCCAAAATCTTGAATGGAGTGTTGCTTGGATCGACTTGTGGGTCGATCAGGCTTGTCAATCAGACGACTGGCAACCGAACCAAAATATCGACTCGAGTGTTGCCTGGATCAACCTGTGGGTCGATCAGTCCAGTCGATCAGGCAAACCACAGAACATGAAATCCTCGAGTGGATGCAGTTCTGATCGACCCATAATCCATGGGTCGATCACATTCACATTTTTATGCTTAATCCGGATTTGACATGGTTTGTCACGGGTTAACCTAGATACATTTCCTACTTTATACAAATACTTATAAGTCATTAAAACCCTAAGTCTTGTTTTAGCTAATATATTTTGGATCAAAGCTTTCCCCGTTGGATATTGCACTTATATGGACAAGATTTTATCTTTCAAGTCAATCTAGTGAAGATTTCTCTTAATATATATCTCTTAATCTATACTATGTATTTCTTTATCTTTGCTTTTGTTCTTTCTCTAATCATGAGTAAGTAGTCTCTTTGTGGATTGTGGGTAGGGTAGATTAGGTTGATTGATAATGTTTAGGTTTAGAATCTTGTGATTTCCCATGTTTAGAGGGTGTTTATGACTAGATTTGACCTTGCTAATCAATTTCTAGAACATGGACTTTTTGTGTCCGGAAAGTATTTGCAAAAATGTCTAGACAAATTCTAAAACATATTTTCCACATCTTAGCCAGTTGACACTTGATTATTAAGATGGATTATTAACTTATTGGATTTTGCATTATTGATCTCTAATCTCTTTAATTACAATTGAAAAATTGATCAATTTGAGTGATTAGTGAATGGGTTACTACTCTTGGAAATGAATTAGTCTAAGATTTTTGATCCATGTCTTGGCAATGAACTTGAATGAATGTCCTAACATCATTAGTTGATTGTCAATCATCCCAAATCAATTGCATTTGCCCATGATCTATATTTTTTTTATTTGATTCAATCTTGTTTAAGTTTGCCTTGCGTTGACTTTTCTTTGACTTTTATTTGAGTTTGTTTTATCTTTTTTGCTTTGGTTTTTTTAAGTCTTGTTTAGTATTTGCTTAGTTACTTGTCTTGTTTACTTGGTTTTGCATTGTCATTTGATCCTTTTCATTTAAGTTGCTTAGTCTAGAATTCAAAAACCAAAAACTTTTTCTAGCCTAGCTTCTAAAGTTTCTTGTATTCTTAGTGAAATCTATTCAATATCTTTGTGGTTCGACCTTTGATTACTACTCTGTAGACCTTGAACTTGGGGTATTATTTTAAGAAAATTTAAAACTCTCTTGCGTAAATTACGTGCATCAAGTTTTTGTGGCACTTGAGAGAAAGTCTTGAGATTTAGAGTAGAATGTGGATAGTAATGGACATGGCAAAGTCTTTCTGAGTGTTTGTGAATTATCAAAACATTTTCTATAACCTTAAATTGAAATTCTTTGTTTTTTTTTATTTGAGTTCCCACCTTCAAACATCATTTTCGATTTGTTCTTTCTTATTTGCTTGAGGACAAGCAAAAGACAAGTCCGGGGGAGTTGATGTGTACATAATTTATGTCTTCTTAGCTTTTTTTTCCTTGGTTTTTGGTTTCATTTCATTTGCATATGCTAGTCTTTTCTTATGTTTAAGTCCCATTTAACTTAGTTTGAGTCTTAGAGTCCTAGGCTTTGTACCTTGCATTTGCATTGCATATTTTGTCAATTTCAGGTACTTTGGAAGCCAAGGAGTTAGAGGAGCCAAGATGGGATGGAGGAGAAGGAAGAATATTGAAGAAAACACAAGTTCAAGGAGAAATAGCTCTGATCGACCCACATGTCGATTAGATTGGTCGATCAAACCTGCAGCAGAGCCAAAAATCCTCAACTGGAATGTTGCTTAGATTGACTCGTGATTCTATCAGGCATGTCGATCAGACAACCCACAACCAAACCAAAATCTCGACTGGAGTATTGCCTAGATCTACCTGTGGGTCGATTAAGCATGCCGATCAGACGAGCCATAATCGAACCAAAATCACGACTGAAGTGTTGCATGGGTCGAGTTGTGGGTCGATCAGCCAAGTCGATCAGGTGAACCACATAACATGAAATCCGACTGGAAGCAGTTGTGATCGACCCATGTCGATCACAACCACTTACGTTTAATATGGGTTTGACCTGGTTTGTTCGGGGTTGACTCGAGTACATTTCCTACTTTCTCTAAATACTTTTTAAGTCACTAAAAACCCTAAGTCTTGTTTTAGCTAATATGTTTTGGATCAAAGTTTTCCCCTTTGGATATTGCACTTGTATAGACAATATTTCATCTTTCATGCCAATTAGTGAAGATTTCTCTTAATCTGTATCTCTTAATCTATACTATGTCTTTCTTTATCATTGCTTTTGTTCTTTCTCTAATCAAGAGTAAGTAGTCTCTTTGTGGATTGTGGGTAGGGTAGATTAGGTTGATTGATGATTGACTGATGATATTTAGGTTTAGATTCTTGTGATTTTCCATGTTTAGAGGGTGCTTATGGCTAGATTTGACCAAGCTAATCAATTTCTAAAACATGAACTTTTTGTGCCCGGAAAGTGTATGTAAAAATGTCTAGACAAACTCTAAAACATGTTTTTGCACATCTTACCCAATTGACACTTGATTATTAAGGTGGATTGTTAACTTATTGGACTTTTGTATGAATGATCTCTAATCTCTTTACTTGCAATTGAAAAATTGATCAATTTGAGTGATTAGTGAATGGGTTAGTCTTTTGGAAATGAACTAGTCTACGATTTTTATTCCATCTCTTGGAAATGAACTTGAATGAATGTCCTAACATCATATTGTCAATCTTCCCTAATCAATTGTCTTTGCTGATGATCCATTTTTTCTTTATTTGATTTAATCTTGTTCAAGTTTGCCTTAGTTCAGTTTCCTTTGACTTTTATTTGAGTTTGTTTTATCTTTTGCTTTGGTTTGTTTCAAGTCTTGTTTAGTATTTGCTTAGTTACTTGGTCTTGTTTAGTTGGTTTTGCATTGTCATTTGAAACCTATTCAAAACCAAAAACATTTTCTAGTCTAGCTTATAAAGTTTTTTGTATCTTAGTGAAACCTATTCAATATCCTTGTGGTTCGATCTTTGATTACTACTCCGTAGATCTTGAACTTGGGATATTAGTTTAAGTAAAATTTAAAACTCTCTTGCATAAATTACGTGCATCAGACATTAAGACCTAAACCCACCCTTCTTTCCACCATTTCGGTCATTATTTTCATAAAAGACAACTGTTCTCTTATTCTCTCATCCACTAAAGTGCCTCCTAAACTGACAGATCTCTGCGGATCTATCATTCTTTTCGGACCGAGAGTCACTTACCACCTTTCATCGTGTTCTCCATTTTTTTTCGGTTTCCGACGTATCAACCCCGATGTTCCCTTTTTATATATTTTTTACTGACTTGAGCGTCGGAGAGTCCTCAGGGAACACCACCACTGTGTTCCCATGCTTCCATGTATTCGCTATTTGTGCAGGAGACTTGCGTTCTAGTGATTGAATCCAGAGACGAAAAATTCCCGAAACAGTTATACTATCCATTTCTTAAGAAAAAAAGTTGTACTTCTATAATTTTCGTAACATTGTATTACGTATTATCCGCGATTGGTTGCATAAAAAGCAGTATAACCCTTACTACTCTCTCAAAGTCACGAACCGCAGCCATTGTATTTTGGTTGATCCTAATTTAATTTGCCCGCGCTATTACTAGTTTCTTATTCAGATAAGGTGTTTGTACGAACGCCTACGATTTTGGGTGGAACATGTATTCAACCAACAGAATTTATATAGATAACTAAACGAGAAACACTAAAGTAAATTAGTGATGAATACATACATTGATATATTCATGTCTCACTGATCATCGTACCATATAACCATTAGTGAAAAACCATTACAAAAACAGTGTTTAGATAACAGAGCCTGTTTGAGGCCCAATAAGCCCAAGAACCTCATCCCAAAGACCATGACTTTGAACAGCCGAACCAAGCTCTACAACACTTGTGCTACAAGCAGCCACTGTCCAATACCCTCCCAATATCTCTGCTTTCAACTGCTCTTTTTCCCAACCACAATACCCATCAAAGAATCTAAGCTCACTTCTTCCCACCAAATTCCTCTTCACCATTTCTGCAGCCAATCCTACACTCTCTCTCGTCCCATAGTATAATCCTCTCATCACTTGTCTGAACACTCCGCTCTTCCCAACCTCGTTGTCTCCGCCACTCCTTGGACTCACCAGGAACAGCCCTTCTTCCAACGGTCCACCAAAGAAGAGTCTTTTGTCGGAAAACGTTCCAGCCATGTCTAAAACCGTTGATTTGGTCTCCTTGATCGACATCAGCGATGGACGGTTGAGGATGACTCCTATAGGACCTGAGGGTCCAACAGAGAGGAGGAGGATCACCGTCTTTTCGAAGATGTGGACTCCATCTAGCTTCTCCGTTGCGATTAGGAGGCAGCCTGTCTCTGGCTCGTGGATCTTGTGTGCCCATTTGCTTCCAATTGTGATCAGTGAGGACGACGAAGATGATGATGATGATGATGATGGATAGTCCACCACCATGTCCGGGTTAGACCACGAGGACGGGTCAATCTCGGACGTTGCAGCTTGTTCTCCAGCTACGAGCCTTGCCCTGAATTCCCTCCAGTCAGCATCTGCTGTAGAATTGTTGACACAATCCTTGAAGAGATCAGCATCATCGTCTAGTGGCTTCCATGAATCCGAAAGGGAACCTACTCAACCAAAATACTCTCATCAAGCTTGAAACAGTTACACAAATTTTACTTCTCAGGCAGGGAAAATTCCCAATCAAAAGACATGTAATCGTGATTCTCAGGCATCATATATGAGAATGACCATGAAAGAGATCTTACTTACAATTTACAGAGATCGGAGAAGCAACCTTCCTGGTGAGAAATTGGCCGGAATTTCTCTTGGGGCAAGAAAAGATTCTAGCTTTGATGAAAGGGACAAGCTCTTTGATACCAGAGATTGATCTTGAGGTAAGAAAACAAGCATCCATGTCTCTCTCTCTCTCTATCTTTCTCTTTTTGTCAGACTCAATTCACTTTAGTTCCTCTGAAGAGAAGGTAGAGCATAAAAGTAACATCTAAATATAAGAGAGTGGACAGATAAGAACCACAGGCTGAATGTGTTTGGTTTCAAGGGTCCTAGTCACAGGAATGGGCAATGGATATACTTTAACATTAAGGGTGCTGATGTATTTAAAGATAGACATTTGCTATATGGCTTTGTATTTTGGATAAGAGACAAATCTTTTATCAACTTTTTGATGATGTGTAGGCCCTTCGTGGCCACTCATCTTTTGCCTTCTGCCGTTACCTACCCACTCGTGTGGAAAAAAAGGACATACATTTACTCTTTCTTTCTCTAATCACTCAAAAAACAACGGATTTTTATATGTCAATCAGTAAGTAAATTTTAGATCATTCATAAAAGGGTCTTTAGAAGAAGTGAAATAGAAAAATCTAATGATTTTTTAGACTTTTTTTGAATATTCAAAGTCATCTACAACCACATAAACTATAGCGGATTGGAACAAATCAAAAGGGGCGACTCTTGGTGGTCCTCTTTTCTCCATTATTTAATTACGATTTCAATGGAAATCACCTTCAAAAAAGAAACTAAGATCAACTCAAAATCATTTAGACATTGATTCTTGTGATAAAATAAACCCCACGACTTTGTTGTAATTTGACTATCTAAACATCAGTTCCAACAACTAGTTAGGTTTCGTCCAATGGTAATAACATCACCTACAATACGTCATCCTACCGACGTCCATTTACCTGACATCATTACAAAAATGATCATCACTGACATTGTCGTTAGCCTTTTACAAATCAAGTTCTAAGGATCACCTAACCATAAGTTTTTGTTTAATCTTTTTTTCACAAAGTAGTTGCAATTACTACTCACATTGAGGTTCCATGGGAGTTTGAATGTCTTTTGTCCTGCTGCATGATCTTCTCTTGTTACTGTCATCTTCCTGGTTGATCACAGAACCTGTTCTGGGACTAAGAAGCAGAACCTCTATCTCTGGAGTTAGTATTGCATATTCAGACTGATCTCAAGATTGATAAATTATGCTGTATATACATTACGCGAACTCATCCAATTTTGTGAATTACAAGGATAACACCATCTTTGTGTTCCTTTGGAAAATGAACCACAAATATATGGCCTAGGGCCGGCACACTGCTGATGTTCACAGCCTATAATAGATATATTACCTAATGAGCTTGACAGTGTGGCTTTGACGAAATTCTTGCATCACGAACATAAACTAAGCAGATTATCCAACAGCAACCAGCTCACCGGTGTCTGGAGATTATCCAACAGCAACCAGCTCACCGGTGTCTGGAGGTTCGATTAGACTACCAAGCAACTGATATATTTGATCAGATTTTGGGTGTGATTTGTCAAACACTGTGAATTCGTGTATCCCATCTTCCAACTCAATCGAACTAGCTCCAGATGGTTTCTCAACTCCCATACTCTTCATCTTTGACCTTATGTTAGCAACCCCTTCCCAATCCTCTGCTGCTGCGTAAATATTTGACAGCAGCGAATAGTTTCCCGGATCAGAAGGATCTAATCTAACCAGATGATCCAGGACTTCCTTAGCAACATCCACCGCGTTATGCATCCTACACGCTCCAAGAAGAGCACCCCAAATAACAACATTGGGTTCCATAGGCATTGTTTGTACAACCTTAATCGCTTCCTTTAACCGCCCCCCTCGGCCTAGTAGGTCAACAAGACAACCATAGTGTTCAACTTGTGGAACAAGTTCATACACTTTCTCCATTGAGTAGAAGTAATCTATGCCTTCATCAATGAGACCCGCGTGATTGCAGGAACATAAAACAGCAATGAACGTGACTTTATCGGGCCGAATCCCTTCCCTTGTCATTCTCGAAAAAAGCTCAAGCGCTTCCTTTCCGTGGCCATGAACACCAAGACCCTGAAGCATAGTGTTCCAGGAGACAAGGTCCTTCTTGGGTATGTTGTTAAACACATCAAACGCTTTTTTTAGGCTACCGCATTTTGCATACATATCAAGTAGTGCATTTAACACATAAGAATTAGAACTGAGGTTAGACCCTTTTATTGTGGAGTGAACCCTCATTCCTAAACTGAGCAAACCAGACTCGGCACAAGCAGCCAAGATGCTAATAGCAGCCGCGGCATCAAATCGCAGTCCGGCATTCACCATTTGGTCGACTAATTTATCAGCCTCCTTCATAAGCCCCTTTTCCGCATATCCAGCAATAAGTATGGTCCACGTGACCACGTTTTTTGCCGGCATCTTATCAAACAGAATTCTAGCCATTTCCATGTCTCCAGCTTTGCTATAACCCATAACCATAGTCGACCAAGATACAGTGTTTCTCTCAGGCATTTGCTGGAACAGTTCAAAGGCTCTAGTCATGTCTCTGCATCTTGCGTATCCATCCAACATTGTGTTCCAGCTAATCAAATCCTTTTGAGGCATTTCATCGAACAGTTGGCGAGCATCCCTTAATTCCCCTGCTTTCACCAGCCCACCAAGCATCGAATTCCAAGACACAGTATCCCTCTCTCCCATCGTCATGAACAGCTTCATCGCCGCTTCGACACCCAAACCACCGCATCTGGAATAGCAATCGATGAGGGCATTGGGAACATATATATCAGACAAAAGCCCTAACTTTTCAATATGATTATGCATCATTTTCACCATAGGCAACCACGATTGACCTGAACAAGCCTTGAGAAGAAACGGGTACGTGAAGTTATCGGCTATAAGCCCAAATCTCTGCATCTCAAAGAAAACGGAGAAAGCTTGATAGGGCTGCGAGTTTTGCGCATGAGCCCTAATCAGAGAATTGCAGAGATGGACGTTGGGTTGTTGAACCTGATTGAAAACCCTAACAGCTAAAGTCGTTTGGCGACAGAGAGAAAGAGCGGAGATAAGCTTCGGCGCGATGTGTGGATCTTCATAAAGGTTCCGCCGAATTATCTGCGCGTGAAGCTGCTTTAGCTGGCTTAAATTGGCACACTTGGGAAGATCCTGAAGCCTCTCCTCGAAGATTCTCCGGGAAGAAACCCACGAAGGCGCTCGGACCGGTAGCGACGTCATCAATGCCGGCTGCAGCAGCGGCGGTGGCGGCGATGGTGACCTAAAGGTGTGTAGAGACGGTGGCGCAATGGTGGCTAAGCGTTGAAGAATCAGAGATTTTGAAAGGGATCGTTGAGTTGAAGCGAAACTGGGTTTTGTGTGTATATGTGTAGGTATGGGTGAATCTTGAGAAAGTGTGATAAGCAACTTCTGGATATTATCCGCGGCATATGTTCAAACGAATTCGACTACACTATTGGAGGAGGCTTTAGCTTTAAGGATCAGGCGTAATGTTTTTCTCCTTTTTTATTAACGCACCATAACATTTCATCAATTACTAGGTGGTTTGTTTAATTGTGTTTTTGGTTTTGTTGCTATTGATATTGTAAAATATTTAAAAATAATATTTGGTTGTAATGAAGCTTTATTTTTCAGTTACATTGGTTCGATTAGTTCGGTATTTAATTTATTTGTAATCGTTCTTTGTTTTAAAATATTGATTTAAAGAGATGAATGTATGGTTTTAGATATTAACAAACACCATTTCAGAAAGAAATAAAGTATGACACTGAGAGAAAGTGTATAGTGTTAGCTTTTACATGAACAAGTTCCTTGGACGGCAAATTACTTCTTGTCAATTTCATATGTTCCTTCAAAAACCTGAAACAGTTAGACGAGTAAGTAAGTTACTGAGGAATGTGACCTATGCATTGTCCATTGTGTAAATTCACATAGTTGGTGTTTATGTATAATTCAATGTTTGAAGTAACATCGAAAAAAAAAAATCATAAACCTGCACAACGGTTTTCTCCCCATCTGGCAGTTAACAGTTACTTGCATCAACAGAAAAGTCATCAGTCCCTTATTTTTGATACATCTCTTAAGCGAATATTATCAATTTCCTGGTACTTTGGGCCCTGACTTTTTTATAAGTGTTAGTCAATTATGTTTCCCTCGCAAAGTACATTAGCATCAGTTGATAGTTTGATGGTAAAATTATGTTTCTACCTTCATTTTGTCAGGAATGACCAATGGTCCAGCAACACCAGAAACAGTTATGTACTCTGCAATTCAAATATTCTTGATCGTTCTTATACAAAATGTTCTAACAAAGAGAGTTAATTACAACAGCGACATAGGAAACTACTCAAGAACTTTGTCTTATCAAAGCCAAGCAAGGTCAAGCTTATCAGAGAAGCACTTCTCTAGGCCAATTGCTGCAGAAAGTTAGCTAATTTCGTAAATTGCTAAGACCAATAGACAACAAGAATAAAGCTTAAGAAAGTGAGAATCGAAAGGAAACAATTGTAGATCCTTGCATGGCTTCCTGGCACTCCGCACCATAATTTTGGCTCGCCAAAGTGATGGCAGTTCAATGAATATAGGTGATGGTCCTCAACATGCTGTTCCAATCAAAATATTAAACATTTGGTGAGAATGGGCAATAAAACTACAAAATGGTTAGAATGTGAAAATGTAAATTTACCCAACAAAATGATGGAAAACACATCCCAGCAGACCGCCATGGCACGAGAACACCCGAGATATCAAAATGCTCAAAAGATAGTATGGAACCAACGAGACGCAGTACGTTATTCAAGTTTCAACCAAAAGCTATGTATTGATCCATATCACTTCTTCCGGTTAACATTTCTGCTCCTTTGTAAAATCCGCTTCCATGAAGCGGATTCTCCAAATCGACTCCGTAATATACCGGCAACGAAAAATCAGATCACAAATTAAAACTGCTAACACAAACAGAACTAATTTGTGTTTAATAGGTTAATAACAACTAAAAAACAAATTATGTACCTCGACTTCATCCGTTGGTTGCTCAACTATCCGCCATTTTTCTCCTTCGATTTCCTCAACAGATGGAGCCCATTTTGTATCTCCAACATAGTCTTTTTTCGAAGTAAGAGTCTTTGAATATCGAGCGTATTTCTGGAACTCCTCGAGAGTGAAAGCTGAACCAGAGTTGAAACCAAATTTCTCTTCTGCGGTCGTTCAGGAGAGGAAACTAATTCAGAGACAGAACCAAATGGTCTCCTGGAGGAGCCCATTTTTGAGTTTCTTCTTCTTCGTTTTCGTTTTCTTCCCTTAGGTTTCTTCTTCTTCATGAGCTCCATGTTCTGAAGCAGGTCCACATTCTGATTACGGGTGGGAAACTTTGTATCCTCCCATATACTTTTCTCCTTATACCGACAAGGAGAAGACCAAATACCAAATGATTCAACTACTGGACGTATATTTTTGATGTAAGGAAGTGTATCTTCAAACTCCTAAACACCAAAAAGTACAGTAAAAAAGAGGAAGAACAAAACATTGATCAAAACCTCTGAAAAGAAAATGTAGAACAGTTAGTACCTTTAATGATGTGTCGAACACCAGAGCTTCATGAATGACTGGCCTCTGCGCTTCAGCTGGATCCCATCTAGCAAGTACCTATCATTTGTCAAAGAATCGGTTTTTGTAAGCCGTAATGAATTGAATCAGATCGATACCAAGTTTAATCTCCAAGAGTCAGAGCAATCTTACCTTTTGATGACGCAGACTATTAGGAGGTTCTACATTAGTGTCATTGTCCGAAGGAAACAGGGAAAATAGTATTCATGAGATAACCTCAAGAAGAAAAGTAAGACATCAGAAGGAACAAAACTCCAATCTTGGACAAACCTCAAATTCAGGGTTCCAATAAATCTAAATAACAATAGAATCGCATATTAATTGATGAATGCAAAATTAAGTGCATAATAAGTTAGTACTCAGGATCATCAACTAAGTAAAGGAGTGTCATTTAAGGCCAAATTCATAATGCAAAACCTAATCTACAGTTTGAATATTGATAAATCAGGTATGTAATATAGAGCAAGATCGGTAGCAATTAGCAACAAAACAAAATCGATAGTCACAACTACGCGATTGATGAGTCATCTTTAAACCAAAGTTATCAAAAGCTTAACCTCTTTGATCTGAGATTCTGATGCAGCAACACTGAAAGGTTCCAATTAACTGGAATCAATCAACTCACTCCATTGAACCAAGAGATCCTAATAACAATAGAGAAGACAAAGATGTTACTAACGAGTTGATTAAAAAAACCTTACCCTAAATCCAATTCTCAAATAATGAATCAGTGCAACATCATCAAGACCACAATTTTATATCCATCAAATTACATAGGCTTAAGAACTTCATCAGAAATAAAGAAAAAAAAAAAACTGAAGAATTCAAAAACCAATGACAATGACAACGGTAATGGAGCCATTCTAGTTACTGAAAAACATTGCCTTATCAAAGCCAAGCAAGGTCAATAGAGCCATAGGGCTAGAAACATCTCCATAATTGAAGAAGTAAGTTCTGAATTAACCCGAACACATGATTAATCAAACAGAAAATTCAACCAAATTACGACCGAAAAGAAAACGAATGTGAAGAACAAATCAGATAAATGTGAAACCTAATTCAGACCCATCTTAAATCATAAACCCTAAAATCATTTTTCCGAAATTAAAAGAAAATAAAGAAATTGACTCTCGTAACGTGAGACATGATGGAGAATTAGATCATAGATGGAAACGAACCTTATATAAACATACGAGTCACTATGTGGCATCTTCTCCCGAATCCCCCTTTTCAAATGAATCTCAAAATCTCCAAGGGGATAACATCTGTTACTGAAAATGATTGGGAAAAGAAAAGGAGACTTACAATTTCTAATGCCTATTACCCATTGTAAAGCACACAGTTGTAGAGAACATCATATCATAAGACAAAGCCAAAGACATGTGGGTTACCTAATCGCGTTAGAGAGCATAGATCAATTCAGTTTTTGCTTAATCTTTGTCTAGCCCCTCTCCATCTAGTCCTCGTTGCGAGAAGCACAATTTTATCAAAGCTTGAGGACAAACAAAAAGCCATTTGAGGTCGTATGCTTCTCCAGTCTAGTTTTTTCAACTTGTTGGTTAAAATTTGAGTGGAAGAAAAAAACAAAAATATGAGAAGCGGTGAAAATTTTCAAGACTTGTGTAAAAAGGAAAGTTGATTATTTCAAAAAAAAAGAAAAAAATACTGAAGCATAAACATGTGAAATTTAACCAGAGATTTTGATGTTGACCAAATCTTTTCTTTTGGGATCATTTTCGACTGAATCATCCCTAGTCTCTTTGTCTTCTCCTCGGCTTCAAATGTAAGAACTCCATCGAAGATTTAATAAAAGGATACTTATTGCGAAAGCGGTTTCATAGTATCGATGAAGGAGGAGAAGTTTAGATTTAGGAGCGATGCTTGGAAAGGAAACCAACATTCATCGAGCAAAATGACTTTCCAAACCTGTTGGGAATCTATTGCAACTCTTTGCTCCCGACATCTCCTCTGTTCGGATTACTTTTTCTAATCTGAGACGTACATAAGAGATATTATTTCTCTGTCACTTGTGTGAGTTTCCCCATGGAAATCGTATGAAGAAGGAATTCAATCGCGTACATGAGTTGCAAAAGAGATTGGACTTAAGCGAGAAACTGAAGAGGTGAACAAGTCCGGAAGGTGAACCCTAATATAGAGATTTTGCTAAGATTATCACTGCCACGTGTCAATCTCTCCAGCGCTGACGCGACAAGCTGGAGAGTGCTGACCATCTTTTATATATTAGATTAGATCCATTACAAAAATGGGTTACTCGGTGAAATAACAGGTTTAAGAATTTTGAACCCTTGAATTCATACATCTACCGATGAGTGTTTAGCTCCCATCATCATGTACAACTCATCGTCATCGATCATCATCACCATGGATCATCACCATTATCATCATCATCGTCGATCATCTTCATCATCATCCAAGAAATTTTCCACGATTGAAACTTATCTCTCATGAGAGCACCGCGATTCCTCTTTTGTTATTTTTGAGTTTTTGCAATTAAAACTCACAAATTGGGATTTTCAGGAATTCAATTAGGATATGCGAAATTCGTGATTAAAGCTCGCGATTAAGATCTGAGAATCGTGAATCTCGTCAATTGAAGCAAATGATTATAAACTTATAAGATCCTCTTTTCTTCTCGTAAGCGATTCACGAATTATACAAGTAGAACTAATTTTAGCTGAAATTGACTTAGTTGATTGATTATAGTTCAATATTGATTTGGTTCAGATCGAATGAAAAAATGTACTTAGACTATAAAACTTAAAATACTTCTTAGCTTCTTTTGATTGAAGATGAAATCTTAATTTATGGAAGCTTAGCAGCAATAATTGTACTTAGCCATACGCTGTTTCTTGGTATCCTCTTGATGGAAGCTTTAGCGGCAGTAATTTAACTTGGCTTAAATTGAAATTGAATTATTTTCACCATATAGTACATAGAATTGAAGATTGAAATATGTTTTTAGATCCATTAAACCGCATTTCATGTATCTCCGGTTAGGTAACCTTATGTGGAATTTGGTCTATTGATATTACAAATTTTAGTTGGACTTTATATCTGTTTTAACTAATGACATTCCTGATATTTTTCAATTTAAGAATATGTCCCAAGTTGATAGTGTTCTTCCTTATCATTCATTGTGTTATAAGTTGTTGGGAATTATGTTCTAGAAACAAGTTGAAATATGTGTAGTGCACTAGTGCTGCAAGGTTTTAAGAGAGTTTTGGTTCTCTGTGACCAATATTAGTATATATTCAATAACAATTTTGGTTCTGCTAACATCATAAGAATGCATTATATAAGATGATTAGATTATACATTTTTGGTTCTCATGTATGTTTCTTGCTTTGTTTTTTTCCCAAAAAAATATGGTGGAGCTCTACTTGTGGAGAGTGAAAATTTTACGAGAAGCTCCAATGAGAATTCTTAGTAGATGCAAGGAAATGAAAATCACTTTGTGAGGTGGATGACAACGTCACTTACAAGGAGTTAATTGAGATTGTTTGTGAAGACTTTGGATTTGATTGCTCGGTGAAAGAAATTGATATTACACTCAGTTATGGACTTCCAATGAGAATGAAATTGATATTAGATTATTTTCTACCAATTTATATGTGCAATGATCGTCAAGTAAGAACTTTTATCAACAAAATAAAAGGCAATCTTGAACTGGTTTGTATGTGTAATGGTGAATCGAAAATACAGCCGAATGACTATTCCTACATACTTTTCATTTTAAGCGTGCATCCTTTGTTTATTGAAAATTTAGAAAATCCTAAATGTAAACAAAACCTTCCTCAAAATTAAAATTTAGGAAAGGTTCCTAAAAGTTTAGGAAATACAACCCTTCTTAAAACTATTGTAACTCTTGTTTCATCTGAATTAATACTCTTTTCGTATTATATTTTCTTGTCATTGTTTTAGGTATCTCTTGAGAATGTTGGTAACAACATTCAATCAAAGACCCTACTCAATCAAGAGAATTGTGATTTGGATAACACACATATGTTGAAAATTGTAGATGGCGATTCATACGTAAATGAATCTAATATACATGAAAATCAGCATGAAACATTCCTCTTACACAATTTTGCATGATTTAAGTGTACATTCTTTGGTCTTTAACGATTTAGGAAGTCTTCTAAAGATTTCAGGAAGGATTCCTAAACTTTAGGAAAGTTTTCCTAAACCGTCTGTAACTTTTGTTTTACCTTGTGGGCTCAAAATTCGCACAGCTAAACTTGGTTAGGAAAAATAGGGGTTTCAAAAAACTTCTATGAAAAGAAACACAAGAACAGAGATCCAAAGATGGTGTTTTCATTCAAACTGTTTGGAAAGCTGTTGCAGAGAAATTCACAAGTGTTTTGCTAGATGAAAATTTCCCATCCCTTTTTCAAAGGGGTACATATCTATTTATACAAAAATAAGTCGGCTAGGCCTCCTCCTAAACGATAAAGGAAAACTTCCTTATTCTTCGGGATTTCTTTTCTTCTCTGGTTTGTCTAAGTCGATTCGGGTGTGGGCTTATTACTTCGACTTGTTAACTTGGCCCACCAAACTCTTGTGGCTCGTTGCCTCGGCCCAACAGGATGTTGGGCTTGCTGCTTTGCTGGGTCACCAGAGATCCGGCTCGTCGCCTCTTTGTCTTGTCTGGATCTTTATCTGTTTAGCTTGTCACCTGTTGGGATTGTCGCTGATATTTTGGCTCTTCACCGTTATCTTGGCGCGCCACCAAAATGTTTTGGCTCGTCGCCAAAATGTTTGGCTCATCACCGTTATCTTGGCGCGCCACCAAAATATTTGGCTTGTCACCAAAATGTTTGGCTCGTCACCGTTATCTTGGCGCGCCACCAGGTGTTTTGGCTCATCGCCAAAATGTTTGGCTCGTCGCCAAAATGTTTGGCTCGTCGCCAAAATGTTTGGCTCGTCACCTTTATCTTAGCGCGCCACCAAAATGTTTGGCTCGTCACCGTTATCTTGGCGCGCCACCAAAATGTTTGGCTCGTCACCGTTATCTTGGCGCGCCACCAAAATGTTTGGCTCGTCGCCAAAATGTTTGGTTCGTCACCAAGTCCAATTTGTCGTTACAGGCTTTACAGGCTCAAATGTCGGCACACCCGGCGTCGCCAATCTCGCTAATGAAACGACCTCTGAGCTGGATCCTCCCCAATGATATATCTCTTCATGTTTCTTTAATTCGAAACTTTTCCTTAGTATTTTGAACACGAGTGCCTGGACGACTTTATCCACTCAGTTTCTTTTCTGTGTATCACTGCTTTTTGTAATAGTTGCCGTCTGTTGGCGTGACACCTTTTATCTTTGTTGGATTTTTTGCTTATGTTCTCGTTTGCGTATTTGTTTTGTTGCTTTGGTGTGATATGTTGCGCACCATAGTGTTAGGAAACGTATGGTCACCGGGTTTTAAGCGCTTTTTCGTCAGTTTAGGGTTTGCGGTGTTTCGACTTACATTTTCGTTCTTTGACAATGAACATATTTAAAATCTCATACTAACTGGTGGGTTTAGTATTAAGCTTCAGAGATGTTTATGACCAGTGTACCAAGAGGTGTTTACTGGGTTTAAGAGTTTACTTCGAGTTTTAAAACATGCGAGTTTTCGACTTACGGGTCCCTCTCGAAGGTAAACTTGAAAGAATATCGTTCAGGATATACCTTTCGGATATTAGACCGGGATATACCTAGTCTGAATTTATATAGCGCGCTTTTATACCCGTGAGAGGGTGTTGAAGAACCTTATTCCATATAGAAATAATGGTTAAATCCGTAAAGGATGTGGTATCTCATCTGTTGTGGCCAGCAACAGACTAGATGATAGAATATCCGTGAAAGATGTAAAGTCGTGATTTGCATAGGTCGAGCGACACGAGTTTGTGTTTGAAATTTTTTGAAATCGTTGTCTTTGGGAGGTGTAATGCGAAAGATCGCGTTTTCAAGACATGGGAGTATACATGTATACGTACCCACTCCCCCCCCCCCTTTAAAAAGGAGGGTGACAGCTGAACCCATCCGAAGATGAGCTGCCTACATACCCTTTACAGGGATCAAGCTGTCCCGTAGTTCATGTGGCATGTCTTAGTGGTAGTACTTCTTTAGGTGCATTGCATTCCAAGACCTTGGTATCGGAACGTCAGACATGTTAGCGAGCTCGTATACTCCCGGTCGGACTGTCTTGGTGATTTTGTAAGGTCCTTCCCAGTTTGCTCCTAGTTTGCCAGCATTTGTTTTAGCTGTGTTCTGAAAAACTTTTCGCAGAACCAAGTCGCCTTCTTTGAACTTACGACTTCTGACGTTGGAGTTGTAATATTTTGCCATCGCATGCTGGTCGTTTGTTGACCAAGTCCAATTCGTCGAGTAACATGAGATGATTTAGTCTCTCCTGCCCCAAAAAAGTCTACGGCGGACTTCGGGAAATTCCACTTCAGCTGGAATAACGCATTCTGCACCGTAGACTAGGGCAAAAGGTGTTTCTCCGGTGGCTCGCCGCGGAGTTGTCTGGTGTGACCATAGTACTTCTTCAAGCTCATCCGCCCAACATCCCTTTTTTGCATCCAGGCGCTTCTTCAGGCCATCAAGGATAGTCTTGTTTGCTGCTTCGGCTTGTCCGTTCCCTTGCGGATAGCGTGGCGTAGACTTGCTGAGCCGTATCTTCTATTTTTCGCAGAAAGCTTCAAACCTTGTAGAGATAAACTGCGAGCCGTTATCGGTGACGATTTCGTATGGAACTCCATGCCGGCATAAGATATTTTTCCAAACAAAATGCTCGACTTGGGCATCCTTTATGTTGGCGTAAGAATCTGCCTCGGCCCATTTGGAGAAGTAATCCGTCAAAACTAGCAGAAATCTCTTTTGCTTAGATCTATGTAGAGGTCCGACAATATCCATTGACCAACGCATGAAAGGGTAGGGTGCCGAGATCGACGACAGCAACTCGGTTGGTTGGTGAATCATCTGGGCATGTCGCTGGCATTTTTTGCACTTAGCGGAGAACTTCTCGCAGTCCTTCACCATAGTCGGCCAATAGTAACCGTGACGCTTGATCTTGATTGCCAAAGCTCTCCCGCCGGAGTGGTTGCCGCATGATCCGCTATGGACTTCTTCCATGATTTTTCTAGGTTAAGGAAACGCAGGCCATAAGCGGTCATGAGAATCTCCACTTGAAAACATTTCCGTCTAATAGAACATATCGAGCAGCTTGAGCTCTGAGTTTTCGAGCAGCCCACTTATCTAATGGTACTTCACCGTCCATGATGTATACGCAGATTGCTCCCATCCATTCCTTGTCGCATCTGTAATCCATTTTCGTTGGTTGTGGATCTTCCTCCATCTCGACTGCTTCGTCTCTGGCTGGAGGATCTATTTTGGGCTCTTCCTCTACCTCGATTGTTTCATTTTCAGCCGAAGGCCACCTGTTTTGGTCTTCTTCCATAGTGGTGGTGTCAGCGCCGCCTTCTTCTGCAGATATTCTCCCTGATGTATCTTTGGCTTGACTGGCTATTTGGGATTGGGTAATCACGGTCACGGCGTCAGAGAGGTTGATGCTTGGGTGTTTGATGAATTCCACTGGGATTATCCTTTTCAGATCTGGGTCGGAGGTGGATGCGAGTGCTGCTAGCGCGTCTGCCAAAGTGTTTTCCCCACGCGATATCTGTGTCAACGTGAATTTTTCGAACCGTGCAGCCAGTTCCTTGACGATCTTTAGATAAGCTTCCATTCGGTCGTCTCTGGCTATGTACTCGCCGCTGACTTGGTTGACCACCAGTTGCGAATCACAGTAAGCTTGGATGTGTGAAACCTTGAGTCCGTGAGTGAGTCTCATTCCTGCGATTAAGGCTTCGAACTCTGCTTCATTGTTGGATGCGTGAAAACCCAAGCGGAATGATTGTTCGAGGATTTTGCCTGTTGGAGAGGTTAAGCGTATGCCTACCCCAGATCCTTGTTTTGATGATGATCCATCCGCGTGGAGCTTCCATACTAGGCTCAGAGCTGATTCTTCTATTTATTCTACCGGGAGTTCTATCAGGAAATCTGCAAGGACTTGAGATTTTACGCAGGTTTGGCTCCGATACTCGATGTCATATTCGCTCAGCCCTATTGCCCACTTTGCCAACCTTCCAGACTGGCTAGGACTGTGCAAGATGGATCGCAGAGGGAAAGTAGTCAAAACCACAATCAAATGTGATTGGAAGTATTGTCTCAGCTTCGGGCGGACATTATTACAGACAATGCTAGCTTCTTCATCTGCGGATACAGGGTTTCAGCATCGATGAGAGTTTGGTTCACGTAGAAGATAGGTTTCTGCTCGCTGCGATCTTCTTGGATGAGTACTCCACTTACTGATGTTGCGGAGATGGCCGTGTAAAGGAATAATGGTTTGCCTTCCACTGGTTTCGTAAGTACTGGAGGACTGGCTCGGTATTCTTTCAGCTGTTGAAACGTCTATCCATTCAAATTTCTTGTTGCCACACAGTGTATCATAGAAAGGCAAACACTTATCTGTTGATCGAGAGATAAACCGGTTCAGTGCGGCGACCCGTCCTGTCAACCTCTGGACTTCGCGCTTTGTTTTTGGCGATGCCATTTTTATGAGCGCGTTAATCTGCTTTGGGTTGGCTTCAATTCCACGGTGAGTGACCAGGTATCCGAGGAACTCTCCGGACGTCACCGCAAATCTGCACTTGGTCGGGTTCAGCTTCATATCATGCAGGTTCAGTTGCTTGAAACACTCTTTTAAATGAGCTACGTGATCCATTTCTTCCAAATACTTCACCAGCATGTCGTCTATATAAACTTCCATCATCTTCCCGAGTTGGTCGACGAACATCTTGTTCACCAATCGCTGGTAAGTTGCTCCGATGTTTTTGAGGCCGAATGGCATCACTTTGTAGCAGTATATTCTGCAGTCCATGATGAACACTGTCTTTTCTTGATCATCTGGGTTTATTAGGATCTGGTTGTATCCGGAAAAAGCATCCATAAATGAAAGAATTTTGTTGCCCGCTGTGGCTTCCACCAATCGATCGATATGTGGAAGCGGGAAGCTATCCTTTGGGCAGGCCTTGTTCAAATCGGTGAAATCCACGCACACGTGCCACTTTCCGTTCTTCTTCTTTACCACTACAGGGTTAGCGAGCCAGTCCGGGTACGTCGTTTCGACTATTTATCCGACGCGGAGTAATCTTTCCACCTCGTCATTCACCGCTTGTGCTCTTTCTGGCCCAAGTTTTCTTCTTTTCTGTTTTACTGGTTTGAAGGTCGGGTCTACGTTCAGCTCGATGCTGATGCCGGGCATGTCTTCGGTTGCCCACACGAAAGTATTTACATTCTTTTTGAGGAAAGAAATTAGCTCTCCCTTTATTGGGTCCTTCAGGTCGGCCCCTATTTCGACGCAATGCTCTGGGTGATTATTGTCAATGTTCACTGAAATAACAGGGTCACAAGTGGGTTTGCTCTTCCTCTCACGATCCTCCGTGATCTGTAATTGCTATAAGAGTTTTGCCAACTCCTTTTCGAGTTCCCTGTCAGTCTTCATCTTCTTTCGCTTAGTTATGGTGTTCGGCTCGGTGACTGGGTTCCTGAGTTTATGCTCGGCTAGGAAGCAAATGCGGGACTCTTTCTGGTTCCCCCAAATTGTTTTGACTCCTCTGGGGGTCAGAAATTTAATGCAAAGGTGGTAGGTTGACGGTACGGCTCGCATAGAGTTTATCCAGGGGGTGCCCATAATCACATTGGAGATCGCAGGATGATCTGCAACTGAAAACTCCACTATCTTGGTCACTTCTTCAGCGCGGACGGGAAGCTTGATTGTTCCAAGGATCATGGTTGTTTCTCCTGAGAATCCGGTTAAAGGCTTTGGAGTGGCCGTGATTTTGGATAGGCCGATGTTCATCCTTCTGAGGGTTTCTTGAAAGATTATATCTACGGAGCTTCCCGTGTCTATCAGAACTCGGGCGACGTCGCAATTTTCCACAATCAAATCTATCACGAGGGGGTCATTATGTGGTCGGTCAATGCCGGTGGTTTTCCTTTCTTTGAACGAGATTACGTTGTTGGGAAGTTTGGACGGTGCTGACCAGTTGACACTGGCATTAGCTTGCTGCTGGAATGCTTTTATTGAAGATACCGTGTCTGAACAGTATTGTGATCCTCCCATTATCATGTTTATTCTTCTCCGAGAGCCTGACTGTGTCGCCTCGTCATCTCGCCTTCCTCGCTTGGGGGGATCACCGTTTTTGTTTTTCTGGTTAAGCTCGTCTTTCTCGTCTTCTCGCTCGAAATCCTTCAGGCTGACAGCGTTACCGAGCTCTCCGGCTACTAGTTTTGCTGGAAGCTTTATGCCCAGAGTTCGGCAGTTTACGGTTGAGTGTCCGTGCATGTAATGATACTCGCAGTAGGCCTTTTCGTCGTAAGAATTCGGATTTCGTGTCCATGTATTCCACGGAGCTTTGCCTCGGCCTGTTCTCACTTGATAGTTATGGGCTCCTCCGAAATTGGGTTTCTCATGGTGTACATATCCGGTTCCTTGATTACTCTTCCTTTTAGGCGATGTGTTTGGAATTTGGAAGGAACGACTCGTCGCTTTGGCCACTCCGTATTTCTGAGGCAATACTTTCATTTCTTCTTTGTTGACTATGAAATCTGAGGCTCGGTGCAGCGCGACTTGGATTGATAGTGGTGCAATCAAAGTGATTTCTTTTCGGAACTTCGATTCGTACCACAACAAATTTTTAATGCGAGCAGGGCGGGCTTGTCGCTTACGCCTTCGACCTTTGACATCACCGTCCCATGAAACTTCATAGTGACTTCGTAGGCCCCTGAGTTAATGTCCAAAGATCGGCATCAGAGACTCCTCGATCCATAAACATGGAGTAATATTTCAAGAAGGCGGCAGACAGCTGCTGGAAATCGTCAATGAAGTTCTGCTCGAGTCTGGAAAATCATTGGAGGGCTGCGCCCTTAAGATGCTCCACAAACAGAAGGCAGAAACCGACATCTCTCTCCTTTTCCCTAAAATTGGCTCGACCCATTGATATGATGAACGCCGTTATGTGCTCCTTCGGGTCGGTAGTCCCTTCATAAATTGGAACTTTGATATTTCCGGGGTCGGAGATCCTTTCCTTGGTAATCCGAGCTATAAACGGTGTATTATGCGCTTTTTCTAGTACGCGGTCGATCTCCGAAATTTTACTGGTTGCCTTGTGCACCTGGGATTGGACGGCTCTCACCTCAGCAGTAGCACGATACAAGGAGGCTCGGATTTTGTCTAGCTCTTCTCTCTGGGCTCGGCTCGTCATTCTTGGCTCGGCTCGTCATTCTTGGCTCGTCAGCGTATTGCGCCTGTTGGAGCCATAGGAGATTTTCTTCATCCTCTGCTAAGTTCCTTGCTCAGTTCGGGTAGACATTGCCTTCACTGGTTCGGGCTCCTGTCATTGTTGGTGTGAGTCCCTCGTCAGCGAGATTCTCCGTGTCGTGGTCTCCTTCTTTCCCCCTTCCTCATCGAGAATGATTGCTGCAGCCGACCCACCGTTGGTGCGTAGGTCATGTCTATCGCTGGCTCTTCTTGCTCCTCAGATCAGTCGAGGTGGCTCGGTGATATTTGATCTGGTCGCCGCGGGCGTTTGTTCATCGGTTAGACGTGGCGGTGGCAGTTCTCCCAAAGTCCTTGGTGCGTCGTGTGGTGTTGAAAAATCCAGGACCATTGGGTTTAAGCCAAGTCGTCTAGTGCTTCCGCTGACAGGTGGATTCATCTTCGAACCCGTGTCTCCGAGTCGTGAGTTTCTGGCTCGGCTCTCTGTCGCCAGTGTCTCAAATTTTCTCCGTTAGCGAGCTATTCAACTTGTCTTGGTCCTCCGCCTTCTTTAGCAACGTGGTCATCATGTTCTTCAACTCCATCAGCGTTTCTGAAGCTCCCTCCGTGTTTTCCGACGATGGATTGGTTCTCGCTCCAGGAAGGTCGGCGCCAGTGTTGCTCGCATCTTTGCTGCTTCGTTTTCCTTCGGTAGTCATCGTTTCAGATCTCGTATTCGTTGGTTCTTAGGTGTCAGAAAGTTTGAGACTCCCCACAGACGGAGCCAAATTATGGGGGTCGAAACTCGCACAACTAAACTTGGTTAGGAAAAATAAGGGGTTCAAAAAAACTTCTATGAAAAGAAACACAAGAACAGAGATCCAAAGATGGTGTTTTATTCAAGCTGTTTAGAAAGCTGTTGCAGAGAAATTCACAAGTATTTTGCTAGATGAAAATTGCCCATCCATTTTTCAAAGGGGTACATATCTATTTATACAAAAATAAGTCGGATAGGCCTCTTCCTAAACGATAAAGGAAAACTTCCTTATTCTTCGGGATTTCCTTTCTTCTCTGGTTTGTCTAAATCGATTCGGGTGTGGGCTTATTACTTCGACTTGTAACTTGGCCCACCAAACTCTTGTGGCTCGTTGCCTCGGCCCAACAGGATGTTGGGCTTGCTGCTTCGCTGGGTCACCAGAGATCCGGCTCGTCGCCTCTTTGTCTTATCTGGATCTTTATTTGTTTAGCTTTTCACCTGTTGGGATTGTCGCTAACATTTTGACTAGTCACCATTATCTTGGCGCGCCACCAAAATGTTTTGGTTCGTCACCAAAATGTTTGGCTCGTCACCATTATCTTGGCGCGCCACCAAAATATTTGGCTCGTCACCGTTATCTTGGCGCGCCACCAGGTGTTTTGGCTCGTCGCCAAAATGTTTGTCTCGTCACCGTTATCTTGGCGCGCCACCAAAATGTTTGACTAGTCGGCAAAATGTTTGGCTCGTCGGCAAAATGTTTGGCTCGTCGCCGTTATCTTGGCGTGCCACCAAAATATTTTGGCTCGTCGCCGTTATCTTGGCGCGCCACCAAAATATTTTGGCTCGTCGTCAAAATATTTGGCTCGTCACCGTTATCTTGGAACGCCACCAAAATGTTTGGCTCATCACCAAAATATTTACTTAGCCATTTTCGGTGGTCAATCTCGATGGAGTGGAAATTGACCCATACCTCAATTACAAATCTTTCTATATCAAATTTATTTCACATGGTTTAGGTGTATGATAAATGGAACCAGATTTCTGTTCATTATATTGGCAGCATCATTCAATCAAAGTCCATACGTTACAATTCTCATTGTGATGTGTTGCGAAACGTAAACAGTGATTCATATGGAAATGGATTTGATTTGCATGGATACCAACATGTAAGATATTCTTTGTGATTATTCTTCCATAATTTACATGATTATGTGTACATTTCTTGTTCTTTGATGTTTTAGTAAATATCTTATATAAAATTTTAGGAAAAATTCCTAAATATTTAGGAAGGTCTTTGCTAAAACGTCTGTAAATTCTGTATTAGATAAATTACAACTCTTTCAATTTATTTTGAGTTGGTTTGAAGTTTCAGTATGTAATTATTTCTTTTCACAAGAACTTCATCAATCAATATACAATGATAAGTTAGTTTTTGCATCATATAATGACACATGCTCGAGATTGCTGATAAAGGAATTCAATCATTTTTTTCATCTTGTTCCTGATTCTCCTGTGGTTCCTATATGAAGTTCAGATTCCATCCGAGGTACTGATCATTTACATGTAAACACATATTTTAAGAACAAGCAGAAGTTAATGCTTTAAGATGAGAAAATGGGCAGTAGAGTGAAAGTTTAAGTTCAAGTTTCTTTGGTTAGACAAAACAAGAGTTGTATTAAGTTGCATTAATTATAAATGCAGATGGAGGATGTGAGCAACAGATGCTGATTCTTCAAATTTTTGTTTTTCTGAAGAAATATATACAATAACTTGGTGATACAATGAACAAGAAACGCCAATATCAATGAAGAGAATTATGAGCGGAAAATACACAATATGTAAATGAATTTAATATGAATGAAAACAACATATAAAGCAATATTTTTGTTTTTTCTTACATATTTTGCATAATATTAGTATATATTCCTTGTCTATTGACGGTTTAAGAAGGTTTTTTGAAATTTTAGGAATGATTCTTAAATTTTCAAAAAAGCGTTCTAAATTTCAGGAAGGCTTTCTAAAGTTTTTGGAAGACTTCCTAAAAATTTAGTTAGATTTTCCTAAATCGCATAAAATACTTATTTTAGCTTAATTTATTTAATACTCCTTTGAAAAATTGGATGATTAGTTTCTCCAGTTTTTTTTTGTTACTATAGTATGAGTAGAACATTTGAGAAGGAATGTTATTTTTGGAACTAAAATTCTGATTAGTGGAATTTTTTATTATTTTTATTTTTAATTAACATAGAATAATTTATTCTTTTTCTTTATTAAATTGTGGTATTTTATAAATTTTAGAGTTGTTATGGTATTATTAGAACTAAAATATATTTTGATGGTATTTTAAGACATTTCTATATTTTCAGTTAGGAGGAATTGGGAAAAAGAGCCGACATATATATATATATATATATATATATATATATATATATATATATATATATTATTTTTTTTGGTCAAAGAGCCTACATAATAATCTAACCCTCTTTTCTTTTGTCTAATTTCTCGGGTAGTTTTTGTTATTTTTTCGGTTAATTCGGGTTAGATATTCATTGAATACCATTTTTATATTTCAAATTATAAAGAAAAAATGATTGCCAGCTCCACGAAGTATAGTATAACACATGGTTACACATTTAAACTAAATTAATGTATCAAAACCTACACCAAAAATTGAATTTACATGGTGACATACACAAACAAACATAGGTTATGTGACTTATACCAGAACCATCATTTTCTGTAATATTCTGGTGTATCGCACGATGGAATTTGGTACTGTCCGGTTAGATCTGAATTGACTCATAAAAAATATCCGACTCGATTAGTACTTATAACCGACCCGATCCAAAGCTCAAGTGAATCGGCCCAGATCCGGCCCAATTCTTAACCAAATAAAACATATTCGACCTTAGGCCTGGGCATTCGGGTATTCAATTCGGTTTCGGGTAAACCAATCGGTTTCGAATCTTTCGGGTAGAGGGGTTTATGATCCATATAGGTACCAAAATAATTTCGGTTCGGTTCTAATCGGTTTCGGGTTGGTTTGGTTTTTAACTATGAGAACTGACAATTATCCGAATTTTTTTGGTTCTCATTCGGTTTGGTTAGGTTCCGTTATCTTTTACCCAAACTACCTGAAAATATCCAAAAATACCCGAAAATATCCAAAATACCTGAAAGATAATAATAAAAATTATAAAAATCGAAATAATACATTGGTTATTTTTATCCAAACTAACCGAAAATATCTAACCCGAACTAACCGAATTAACCAAAAAAATAACAAAAAGAAAAATTGTATAATTTACACGAACTACCCGAACATACCCAACCTTGAACCAAAATATCTATGGCTTAATTTATATTTCGGGTATTTCTGGTACGATTCACTTTAGCTTTGGGTCGGGACGGTTATAAGTACTAACCGGGTCGGATATCTTTTATGGGCCAATTCAGATCTAACCGGACGGTACCAAATTCCGTCGTACGGTACACCAGAATAGTGCCGAAAATGATGGTTTTGGTGTTAGTCACATAACCTATGTTTGTTTGTGTATGTCACAATGTAAATTCAATTTTTGGTGTAGGTTTTGATAAATTAATTTAGTCAGGATGTGTAGCCATGTGGTAGACTATACTTCGTATAGTTGGCAATCATTTTTCCAATAATAAAATATTTTAACTAACAACGCAGTTTAAAAAATATCTAATTTAAAACAATTTGATAAATTATAAAAGAAATTACATAATATAAATAATCACAAAGTATTAAATTATTTAATAATTTGCATAGAAACTTGAAAACATCTTATAATATGAAACAAAAAAATTTCTAAAATATCTTATATTATGAAATATATGGAATATAATATATAAATTAAATATTGTTTTTAATATATTCCTTTTTGATCTTTAATTGATTTAAGAATCGAGGGTTGTCTGAATTGTCTCGTAGGGCCAGGGTGCTGGATTTGTGAGATCAAAGAGGCTCTAACATAATCATTTTTTTTACTGATTTTCTGACAAACAAAAATCACCATTGAAGCTTAAGCTTCACTTCCATGGAAAAGAGGAGAAATAATGAAGAATGAGAGAGAACAATGGTGGTGAGAAGTGGTTTAAGAGATCTTAATCTCTATAGACTTTCAATTCATAAATTAAAAAGTAGAAAGAAGAATGTGTCATTGAAGAGTTTTTTGAACTTTTTGTTGAAGAAATATTTCTCGTATTATATATATATATATATATATATGTATATGTTTGTGATTTCAACAAAAATTGTTGTGGCACATTTGGTTGTGTGTGCACATTTATCCAAGAGATCATGAGTTTGAATTTTTTTTTTGCATTATTTTATTTGTTTTAACTGTCCAAAACGACGTAGTTTTGATAACTTATGCATGGTCTTATACGAGTTGCAAAATATATACACGATTAAGATTATATTGCGGGTTGAATACGACTTTGTTCGTTCGACTTGTATTTTTGGCAAGTTGATAGTAAACTTGAAAAAAACCACTTATAGAGTCTTTTGCAGAAAACCCAAAATCTAAATATGATAAATGTTTAGGGGATTTTTCGTCAGTGGGTCCAACCAATATGAGCAAGTATCCTACACAAGCAACAAACACGTTGAGGTCGGGAAAACACGATGGTGGAGTATTTTCCGTCGCCTCTCTGATGTTCAAGTCAGCAAACGGAGAGAGGAAAGGGTAAAGGGCCATGGGGTATGGCATGGAGAGAGTAGAAAGAAGTCAGAAAACGAAAGAGGAAGAAAGAAGTGAACCGAGTCGAACGGGGAGTGATCCACAGTGTATATGGACTTTTGTATTAGAAATTTGGATTGTGAGACAGAGAGGAAACATAGTATTTAGTGAGAGAAATGGCCAAGTGTGACCGGAAAAGATGGCGGGAGTTGGCCAGATGTATGACTGTGAGAAGTCGGAAAGAGATCGAGTGTCTCCAAAGGAAAAGAAACAACTCAAATGTTTAGGAAATTATAATATGGAAAGCTTACGCCAGAAGTGAAGAATCGGATCCTTTCTCTTGTAGAAGAGCAAGGTGTTTATAGGATTTTACCTACTTGGGATAGAATATCGGGTTACGCGTCCTAAGTCGAGTTGAATTCAGATCAATCGGTTTGGATATGTAATGCATTCGAGTGCTTTCACCTACCACCCCTATCTTCATGTGATAGCTTTCGGAAAACTTAATCCCAAGGCGCAGAGCAGTGTCATTTTCGTACGAGAGACAACGCATAACGTGGCGGGTCAGACGCTGGGAGATTTCTCAGAATCAGCCTTGTCTACTTTAATCGTCTCGTGGATCAGATGCTAAGTTTTTTACCTATCACATGTGTAAGGTAAATAGTATTAACCGTTTGACCAAAGACCAATTCAAGTTTATTTGAATAAGTGAAGTTTGCGCTTAAAGAAGAATGAGAATTCATACCTAGCCCATATTTCTAATACTGAAATCCGGGATCCGTGTTCTGCATTCCAATTCCAAGAGTTTGAACCGTGGTCCAATAAATACGAGACTTGAAGTCCCTTTGATTCCAATGGAGGAGGTCCCATTGATATAAACGAAGAATTTGAGCTGAGCCAGGGGTCATCCCAAACGTTGATATTTTCCCCATTCTCTACTAGATAATCTGCTCCCTTTTTAAAACCTCTCGACCATCGAGAATACTTCTCCACCCATGAAAAGGGTTGAGGAACAGAACACTCCAATTAGGACGAAAAGTGGTAATACTTTTCTAATAAAACTGGAGCCAAAATGGAGTTTGGTTTGATTAAAAGCACATCCCAATATTGCCAAAGGCGGATCCTTAGGCTTAAATGTCTCTGAAACAAAGACCATTTGCATTCTTTGGTGCTGCAAGTTTTTTCGAAGCTACCTAACTCATTTTATGCTTATTCGACTTTGTCCCACCAAAACAGAGTAAACATTTATTGAATTTTCCTGAAGAGCGATCTTGAGATCTTGAAACACGACATAGTGTAGGAGGCATGGAAGCAAGTACTGCTTTTAGTAAAACATGTTTACCAGCTAAGGATAAAAAGCGTGAAGCCCAACTATGGGATCTTTGGCGGACCCGATCAACAAATCCGGCAAAAATATGGTTAAAAATTTAAAGCAATCCCAAATATTTGCCTACTCCTTCATTTCTGATTTTTAGCTCTCTTATTTGTTTTTTCTTCTATTAGAGTGGTGTTTTTTTCCGAAAAGGTGATAACCGATTTACCACAGTTTATACTCTAACCGATGTAGATTCATACCGACATAAAATGATAGCAAGTCATCAACGAAAAGAAGGTGGCTCACTTGTGGGATGTTTCTAGCCACACACACCCTTGGGAGCTCGCTGTTAACCTGAGCTTGCCGGCAAAGGCCCGAGAGGACTCCGTGTAGAAAATGAATATGTACAAAGACAAAGGGTCCCCTTAATTAAATTCTATAGATGGGATCACTTTTCCTTGTGCACTCCCATTTATAAGAAAATAATAAGATACCTGTCTCTATCTCTCTCTAAGTTTTAACCTAATTTTTCTCTCCTCTAGAGTTGAATTAGATCCAAACTTTTTTGTTGATGTTTGGACAAGATCTTCATCTCATCATGCCACTTTATAGAAGAATTCTTCAATTCTTTTATCTCTTATATTTTATTTATGCATTTTCATTATGTTATGTATTTTTTTTTGTTTTCCACCATTCTTAGCAACTAGTCTTCTTGTGGATTATGGGTTAGGTTATATAAAATTGATTGTTGGTGGATTATTGATGTTTATGATTGTATTCTTATGATTTTCTATGTTTAGAGGGTGCTCAATGATAGATTTGACTTGACCTTTCAATTTCTAGAACTTTGATATTTTGTGTCCGGAAGGTGTTAGACAAAATGTCTAGACCAACTCTAAATATGTTTTCTACATCTTAGCCAATTAATACTTGATGATTAAGGTGGTTTGTTGACTTATTGGATTTATGCATTAAAGATCATTGATTATTTTAATTGCAATTGAGAAATTAGCTTAATTAGATGATTAATGAATGGCTTAGTATTCATGAGAATGAACTAGTATACTTTATCAGATCTATGTCTTGGAATTGAACTTGATAGTATGTCGTAGCATCACTAGTTACTTGTCAATCGTCCCTAGTCAATTACATTTACTCATGATTGGTGTTTGATTCTCTTGATGCCTAGGTTCAAATTTCATTCTCTCATCACTTAAGGTATTTTTAATGCTAGACTTGGAGTAGCTAACCATATTTTAGATTTTAGGCTTTAGGCTTTCTCACACCTAGTATGTGTTCGATGAAATGCTTGAACCAACCTTGTTGTGAGCTTGGGTCACATAGCCACTTAGCCTTTTTTCTATGAACCCTTGTGACATTAATGGATATATGCTAAATGTTTCTCTAGTCATTAGGATGGAATACTTAGCGGTTGATCTTGAATTTGTTTAGAGATAGGATTTTTTACCATTAGCATGAACTAATCCTATTGTATGTTTATTCCATTATCTTGAGAGTATGTTGATTGTTTGATTTAACATCTTGAATTCCAAAATCAATTATCTAGCCCATGGTCCAATGATTTTATCTTGTTTATCTTCTTGCATTTCACGTTCTTGCATTTCTTAGCATTTTAAACACCTAAAAACCAAAAAATATTTGCTATACCTTATTTTGTTTCTCGCATCTCTAGTAGCAATCTTTAGTCCTCGTGGATCGACCCTTAAGTACTCTTCGATGTTCCATGAACTTGTGAATTATTTGAGGCTTTACAAATTTTAGAACTTCGGTCGCATATTGGATATTCTCTCCATAGTGAAGGTAAAATAGAGCATATCAAGTTTTTGGTGCCGTTGCCGAGGACTAAACGATTGCCATTAGAGTTAAGATTCAAATTGAGACTATAGTCTTTTTACTTTTTTTTTTTGCTAATCTTTTCCCTTTTTCTTGTGATTTTGTTCTCTTAGGTGTACAAATAGGAGTAAAAGAAACATGCAAGAAAAGAGTGAATAAGATGAAGCAATCGTCAAGCTAGCAACGTTAAACGCGGCCTTGGCAACTTTTCCAAGCCTATCGTTTGTCAAGCTAGTGAGATAAAACAAGCGCGCTTGGGAGGCACTCCTATGGTATCCTTTGTACATATTCTTTTTACCTCTTCTCTACTTCTATGTGTGTATTTATGTGCCTTTGATCTTAGAAAGCAAAAGGGACCTTCATGGATGGTTTAGGAGGCAAACAAGGCAAGTTAAGGCTGGAAACAACTCAAATCGACCAAGGTTGCTAACCTGGTCAATCTCAGTGGTCGATCCCAGGTGCATCAGACTAAAAACATCACAAGTACCCCTAGTGTTCACTAGATCGACCAAGGTTGCTGGATTGGTCGATCCAACATGCAGTTTCAGGAGGTAAGTTTTCTTGACTTTTTAATAGTTTGACTCGCTTTTCTTTGGTCCAAACAGGTTTGTTTTGATTTAAAATTGATTTCTAAGATTAATTTGTGATCGGTTTAGACAAGATAAAACCCCTTTTCATCTCTTGAACCACAAATCCACCCTCCTCCTCTCTCATTTCCCAAATTTTTTTGCATCAAAAAGTTCTATTTTACTCTCAAGCTCTCACATTTCTCATTTGCACACACACGCATTGTTTTTAAAAGATTATTTCGAAATTCACACTCTCTTTTGCCATTCACAACTCCATCACAAGGTATGCTCTCTCTCTCTTAACCCATCTCCTCAATTGAAGTTGAAGGTTAGAGCTCAATCTTTGATATCATAGAGTTGTTAGCTTAGGGCTTAATATTGCTTGCCAATGCTTTGGATAAGGTCTATATGTCTTGAATTGTTGGTTTCTAAAGAGATTTTGATGAATTCATGGATAAATTTTGAAAATTTTGCCTCTTCGGGTTCTTAGTGTGAACAATGACGAAAATGGGTTCAAATTTAGAAAATTTAGGAAAAATGGAAAACTCTTAGAGCTTTATCCTTCAAATACTACCACTAAGTATGCTTGATTATTAATTGCTCTTGAATTGTTGAGAATCTCTCAAATTTGCATGCTTTGGATTTGAAGTGAAATTCATTTTTTTATGAAATGGAGGAAAATTGGAATGGTGTTCTCATGATCTCACTTGTACACTGTGTGGTTTCTTTGGTTGATGTATGGTGTCTCTATCCATTTGTCTTCTTTTGAGCTATAAATGACAACTTGTTGAGAATGATGAATAGTAGCATTTTGTTTTCAAGAATGCTCTGGGGGAGGAGACCATTGCTAATGTCATATTAGTTGTTTTGTTTTGTTTCTCTTGAGTCTTGCATTGTTGATAAACTTTTGCATTTGAAAAAGCCAAAAAATTGAAAATTTGAAAAGTCAAAAAAATTCATATAGCGTTCACGTTTCTTTTTTCCTTTTAGGATTGCGTCTAGTGCATATAGGTTGCATTCATATGAATGCGAACAATAATAAATCTATCTTGTAAAGCTCTATATTTAGCCTTCAAAGTGATGCCCTTGTTAATGATCTAATATTTGCTTAAACATTCTTGAAAATTTGAAACCTTATGTTTCTATCTCTTCGCTTAAAAACTCTTGGTTTTGTTGATGCTTGCTTAACTTGACACCAATTCTTCTATATTTAACCTTAATTGAATTTAATTTTCTTGTTTAGGAGCTTGAAATGCATGTTCATGGTTTTCATTAAAAATATTCGGGTTTTCTTATCCACTTTTACCACTCTTTGTTAACCCGAATGGCCGTTCTAATCTTTAGGATGGTTTCCCCACCTTAACCGAAACTTTTTATTCCACCCCTACAATGTTTGCTTAATGAGGCCTCTTCTTGAAAATGCATACACATGCAAAATATTGTAAGATAGGAACAACAAATATAGTCTTCCATTAGGCTAGTCTCATGTGCTTTAAGACTAGCAAACTAGGAGAGTGTTGATGTTGTTTTATTGTTGGTTGGGTTTTGGTGAGTGACTTGAGTGAAAATAAAAGAAAGAATGGTTGAGTTCAAAAGAGATTCATAAGAAAAATCATAGCTTGGAAAAAGATAAGAAAAAGAAAACTCTAGGAAAAGGTCAAAAATTTATAAAAGACTCTAAGTTTATAAGGAAAAATGCCTAAGTTACCTCCATAGCTTGAAATCCAAGTTAGAAAAAGTTTAAAAATCAAGGAGGAGCAAAGGAAAGAAAAAAGAGTCTAGTAAAAAGAAACCCCTAAGAGTTTTTTTTTTTGAACATCTGATTTATTAATCAATCGAAAGTTTTACAACCTCAAATGAGATATTGTTAAATACATAGTGGTGGAGAATTATATATACAACAAGAATTATATTGAGATTATCCAATATGAGCAAGTTTATTGGCTGCTTCGTTGGCTTTTCGCCCGATGTGGACCACTTGAATACCTGCAAAATGATTAATCCAATGAAGTATATCTTGTATCAAATTGTCCATTGCTATGTCCTTTCTTCGTCCATGTATTAAATCTACTAGTGATTAAGAGTCGCCTTCAAATATTAGCCAACGGTATCCACGATACCATATTAACTGTAAAGCATGTAGTATACTTAGCCCTTCCGCTTCAAGAGCCGTAATTGCTTGCAGTAGGAAGGATGAAGCCGCACTAACAAAGTCACCATTGGAATTTCAAATGATCCATCCTGAACCTGTTTTGGTACCTGTCTGATTAAAGGACGCATCATGGTTGCATTTTGACTAACTGTATTGTGGAGGTGACCAGGAGGTAGTACTGTCAATTCGGATTAATTAGCGGATTATCAATCCGCACCGCAACGGTTTTTCGGATTTTGATGGACTAGTCCGCGGTGGACTGCGGTACTAAAAATTAAAATCCTAATCCAAACTGCTTATGTTTTGCGGATATGCGGATCAATCCGCGGACTAATATTTTAATCGGAACAAAAATGTTTTTGTTCTCAATTGATCTTAGGAGCCATAACTATAACTTAGTGTCCATAACCATAAATAAAAACCAACTAATAATTTGGAGATTAAAAGAGAAACTTCAAAAGCAAGCGAACTAGAGAAGTATCAAGTAATGAAGATTGAAGAAGTAACTGCGTAAGCAAGAGAACTAGAGAAGTATCAAGTAAAAGACTGAAACTTCATGAGTTTGAAAATAAGAGAAGTATCTAAGATGTTCTTCTTCCAGCTGAAATGACTTCATATTCAAAATCCCAGAAGTGAAACAATTGCAAAAGATTTATTTTAATTTTAATGTTTAAGTTTTTTATGCGCCAGCGGTAAAGTCCATAAACCGCACGTACCAATCCACTATAGACCGTGAACCGCGGTGGTCTCAATCCGCTAGACCGTGGATAGGAAAAATGAAGTCCTAAACTGCTGGATTACAGGGCGGACCGGACTATGATCCGCAGACTTTAGTCCGAATTGACAGCTCTACCAGGAGGATATGTGCGGTCCATGTGTGTTATGACCACCTCTTGGTTGTGTGGGATCAGTACCATTGTCCCATTTAGTAGCCTCATTTTTAGCTCTTTTGGTATATGTCAATCGAATTCCATCTTCTGCCGTTGAAGATCATATCGTTTCTTGCTTTCCAAAGACTCCTAAGTAACCAGAAACGGGTTGAGATTTGAAGTGGCGAGGTGGGAGAGGGGTCTACATTCGTAAGTAGAGTTTTGATATTCTCCTCAAGGTTATCAGACATAGACTTTGGTTGAACCATGTTATCATTCGAAACATTCCATGTAGTTGAAGAGTTGGGCAAGTGAAGAGAATTGTGGGAGTCGAAACTCGCACAACTAAATTTGTTAAGGACTTTTCGAGGGATCTGAAACTTCTGAGTAAAAACCATGAACGCACAAACAGAGATCCAAAGATGATGTTTTTATTAAAGCTGTTTAGAAAGCCGTTGTAGAATAACAAGTGTTTGCTAGGTAAAATTGCGGATCCCCTTTCAAAGGAAGTACATGAATATATATAAGTTAAAGTCGGATATGGCGACTCCTAAAATGATAAGGAAGCTTTCCTATTTTTTCGCCTCTTTCTTTTCTTCATGTCTATCTTCCTTTTTCTCCTACGAATATTTCTGAGTTGGTTTCCTATGATGGGCTTTGGCTCATTGCTCCGACTTATACGCTTGATGGGCTGTTAGGTTCTGGTCTTAAGCCTTATAGGTTGGGTAACCGTGGGCCTCACTCCAGTTCATCGCATCGGCCCATGTTCTTATTTGACTCATCGGCTCGGGTGGCATCAGGCATCATGGCTCGGGTGGCATCAGGCTCCGCTGCTCAGGTGGCATTTTCCTAAGTGGTTCGAGTGGCGTTTGCCTAAGCGGTTCGGGTGGCACTTTCCTCTACGGCTCGGGTGGCGTTTTGGCTTGTGTGGCATCCTTCTGTGGTTCGGGTAGTCGGATATAACAGTTGCGTACCCGAACCATTTTCATGTGACGCCCGAACTGTTTTTATGTGACACCCGAACTATTTTCGTGTGACACCCGAGCCATTCTCGTGTGACGCCCAAACCTTTTTTGTATGACACCCGAGCCATTCTCGTGTGACATCCGAGCCATTCTCGTGTGACACTCGAGCCATTCTCGTGTGACACCCGAGCCATTCTCGTGTGACACTCGAGCCATTTGAGTTTGACTCGGGTGTTCAAGACACTTAATTGACACCGAGCCATTTTTAGGCATTTTCTCATTTGTTAACTTTAGGTTGGTGAAAATTGACCCCAACAGTTAGCCCCCCAGCTCGTCAGTTTTAGTGCTGAAAGTGTCGAGGTTAAGAGCATTCTGAAGTTAACTTCTCTAGCCAAATTTTCGTGGTGATCCTAAGTTTTTCCTCACTGTCACCCCGAATTGTTTATCACCGTGACCCCGAGCTATTTCTCCCTGTCACCCAAACCGCTGAAGCGAGGGTGTCGAACCATTTGAGTAAGTCCCTGATGTGCTGAAATATGCTACCGAGCAGTTATGTTGCTTAGCTGGGTTAGGCTAATCAAGAGTTTGGATTAGGGATCGTAAAATCTGCAGATATTTCCCGAGCCTTCTGTGATGTAGCCTTCTCCCCAATGTTATCATATTGAAGAAATTTGGCTCGGGGTCGTCGTATCACACTAACTTTGTTCGGGGAACTTTGGCAAGCTATTACCTTTCTCGGGGAGTCTAAACGTCTCTGCTGATTCCTGAGGCGTATGACATCACTATTTGTCTATATAAACCGTGAGAACTCTTGATTCCTCACATCTTCATTTCTCCAAAAAATTCTCCAAAACAGGTAGCCTCTCTCTCTTTTTTCGCTTAAATTATTTTTTAGTTAGGGCCTTCGTTGTTTTTCCTTCTCCGCCAACCCAATTTGAGTTTCCCAATCCATCTTCAATCAGCTTCGCCGGTGTTCTTGAATTCTCCGGCGATTTGCTTGAAGATTTAGATCTGGTTTTTAGTTTTTCAGAGGATCTTGCTCCATTCTTCAACCCTCAGAAAGCTTTGATCCATTTTTCTAAGTTATCGAGAGCCCCGATCTGTTTTCCAATTCTTCGAAGACTTAGATCCTTTCTCCTAAGCTATTAGGGATCCCGATTTGTTTGTCTGTCTTCCAAAGATCCCGATCCATTTTTAAACCTAAGGGATGTCTCAGTTGTCTACATATATGTCACCCGAGCCATATTCCAGGTTATCTGATAGCCCTGGCCAGTCTTCATTTCCCGAGCCATCTCTCTACACCGAACCATTTTTTAGCCGAGCAGATTCTTCAGGTGTGGACGCTCCAGAGGATTTGGACGACTCAAACGGATCGGGGGTAGGCCCCTCTACTCTTGGTAGGAAAGTCGTGTTTTCGAAATCCTTAAGAGCCGATCCGCCTGGTTCAACTCTCTCCACTCTAGATTCGTTAACAGCCTTTAGACAAAGATTCAATATCTCGGAGGAGGTCGAGTTTGTTCTTCCCTCAAAGACGGATCGAGCCGATCATCCACCCCCCAATCACTTACTCTCTACGAGAGCTTCTTTTATCGTTGCTTACTATGGTTGCCGACCCCCAAAGTGATCTCGCGGTTTTTATGGAAGCATAATTTGGCCATCGCTCAAATCAACGCTCGGGGAATCAGACATCTGGTCGGCATTCTAGTTAGGAGTTACGAATGTGATATTGAGGTTGGGGTCGAACACTTGAGAAGCCTACTCGAATTCAGACGTCGCAACAAGAGAGAGTTGAAATACTATGTGTCGGGTAAAGCCAAGAGGAAGATCATAAAAGGATTCCCGAGCAAAGATGATAACTAGGAGGATTGCTTTTTCTTTGTTCCTATCATCGAAGTATCAGTGGGCTCAAGACGTCTCCACTTCACTAAGACAGGCTGGGGAGAAATTGGTAGCCGTCCCTTAGCTTGACTTGGGCTATGGCTCGAGTTTCTTTTATATGGTGATTTTTTTTTTTAAGGTTTCTGACCCTGTTTATACCTCCTTCCTTTCTTTTGCAGAACATTCCCCTCCCCCCCCCCACCCCCCCGCCGACTGCCGTCAGTCCACGAAATGCTTTTGGCTCGGAAGTGCAACTGGAAAAAGGATTTTAATCTCCAGCGAGTGGAGAGAGCCTGATCCCCTTTTCAAGGTCAATCAGTCGGTCAATCACCCTCCTCTAATTCTTCTGACACCATGGGAAGACCCACATTTAGGGATAGAGCTGCAGCTAAAGCCAAAGCAGAGGCAGAAGTTAGAGAGAGAGCAAAACAAGCCACGGCGTTGAATCGTCCTAAACCAACGAACCCCCAACTTACCACTGCTCTCGTCCTCGAGCCGATCGCTTCTGGTTACCCTCCCGAATGGACTTCTGACTCCTTAGTTCCTCAAGGAGTCATGTTAGGGCTTCAACCTATGGATTCCCAGATTTTACCGCATAAGGACAAAAGCAAGGGAAAAGCTAAAGAGAAGAAGGGCACGAACAGAAAATATCAGTCATCGACAGATGATAAGGGTGAATCATTACCCGAGGCATCAAAGCGACAATGACGCACCAAAGTGCCTCGAGTTGTTGCCGAGGTGATTCCTTCTGTTGTGCCCCTTAACACCGATGGGGCGTACAATGATGCTACGGCTTCCACGGCTATCTTCTCAAAGATCACCTGCCGAGGTGATCGTTTTCCTCCAACCGATCCTTGCTTAGCGACAAGTCCTACAACGAGGTGTCTCACCGTGGTATTAAGGTATGCTTGTCATTATCCCATTTGTTTTGTCGTTAAGACCCGAGCCGTTTGAGTTTGACTTGTCATTGCAGTATATTGAGTTGTACTTCTACTTCTGCACAGCTCAAAGCCCATCTTAACAGAATGGTTCTGGGTTATGAATCTGATGCTCGTAAAGACAGGGAGAGAGTCAAGGATGCTCGGAAGAGAGCCATTGAGCTTGATGGGAAGCTTAGAGAAGTCGAGGCGAGTCATGCCTCTGAGCGGGAAAATGCCATTAAAAGGGTTAAGGACCTCGAGGCTGAGGCAGAAGGGAGTAGGAAGCATCGCAGGGAAGCTGATGAGCGAATCATGCGCTTGGAATCTGGCAAGGCAAAATGCGATGCTCAGATTACTAGTCTAACGAGGCAACTGGAATCGGCGAATGAGCTCCACGAGGTCAAGAGGAAGCAAGCAGTTTTGGAGGCCAAGCATGAGGTGATGATGATGTTCGAGGGTAAGGTCTCCCGAGCAAAAAAGCTTCTTAGCAAGATTGACGGCGAGCCCAAAGAAGACATGCTTGATCTTGCTCAGATCGAAGGCAACCTTCAGTTCATTGGAATGCTTCAAAGTGTCGAGCCGCCATCTCTTGACACCGAGGCAAACAATCTGTCCGAGCAGAAGGAGGGTTTGAAAGGGTCTCACGAGGTGTTTGCTAAGCTCGTGGCTAAAATGAGGGAGATCCTAAGATTGTCTCATGTGCGTTCCGACATACTAAAGGAGCTCAATGATGGTGAGCCTATGGAAACTGCTGCCGCGAGCGCTGGTATCCAAGATTTTTCTGGTTCGAATAGGGGAACGCCGGGCTTAGCTTTCCTAAGCTTGAAGAAAAATTCGGAAGATCCAACGTCCTCTGATTCGGGCGAAGGCATTTCTTCTCCGAAGATGAACCCCGAGCCCTCTCCCGAAAAGAGCACCGAGCCAGAGAAGGTCGTGGACCCCGTCATTGAAGAGAAGCCAGAGGAGTGCCCCGAGACTGTGCTTAAAGAATGCGGAGGAGATGAGGACAGAATCAAGCGCTTCACTGATCCGGAGTAAGAGAAGACCATAAACCCCAAAGAGACAGAGATCTATGATCCTCTCTTCTTTGTATAGTTTAAAACTTTAGTTGGTGCCTGGATGGCTTTATCCACGTTTGTAGTCTTATTAAGAACTATTTTTATTTTATCATCCTTGATCGTGTTATTTCAGGATATCGATTTTAAGAAGGCATCTTTGTGTTTTGATAAGAAAAACGTAATTTATTTTCTTTTTTTGGTCAACAAGTCTAAATGCTTTGCTTGTATTGCCTTGATAAAATATAACTATTTTGCATAGTTGTGTTTGAGATGAACAATTTGGCTATGTCTGTTTTGTTAATTCGAATATGTCTGTTTTGTTAAGACCCACTCCCCCCCCCCTTTTTGAAGGAGGGGGCAACTGATCCCATCCGATGATGGGCTGCCTACGTACCCTTTGCAGGGATCAAGTCGCCCCGTAGTTTGTGTCAAATGGCTTAGTGATAGTATTTCTTGAGATGCATCGCGTTCCATGATCTTGGTACCGGAACATCGGTCATGCTGGCAAGTTTATAAACACTTGGTTTGACTACCTCTGTGATCCTGTAAGGTCCTTCCCAGTTTGCTCCTAGTTTTTCGGTATTTTTTTCCACCGTATTTTGGAAAACTTTCCGCAAAACTAAGTCTCCTTCATAAAATCTTCGTCTTCGAACATTGGATTTGTAGTACTTCGCTGCTGCGTTCTGGTAGTTTTGGATCTTGATCAAGGCCTGATCTCGTTTTTCGTTGATTAAGTCCAACTCGTCAAGCAGTAATAGATGAGTGAGCCCTTCTTGTTCCGGAAGAAATCTGCGGCGAACTCCGGGAAAATGTATTTCCAGTGGAATGACACACTCTGTTCCATAGACAATGGCGAATGGGATTTCACCAGTTTCTCGTCTTGGGTTGTACGGTGAGACCACAGCACTCCTTCCAATTCTTCAGCCCAACGTCCCTTCTTTTCATCGATACGCTTTTTCAGACCGTCAATGATTGTCTTGTTGATTGCTTCTACTTGACCATTTCCTTGTGGATACCTTGGAGTGGACTTGCTAAGCCTGATCTTCTATTTTTTGCTGAAGGCTTCGAAACGATTAGAGATGAACTGCGAGCCATTATCTGTTACAATCTCGTATGGTACTCCATGCCGGCATATGATATTTTTCAATACAAAGGACTCCACTTGTGCGTCTTTAATGCTAGCGTAGGAATCGGCTTCGACCCATTTCAAAAAATAATCTGTTAAAATCAACAGGAATCGCTTTTGCTTTGAGGGGTGCAGTGGCCCGACGATATCCATGGACCATCGCATGAATGGGTATGGTGATGAGATTGAGTAGAGCACTTCCGTTGGTTGGTGAATCATTAGCGCGTGACGTTGGCACTTTTCACACTTGGCTGAAAACTTTTTGCAGTCTTTGATCATCGTTGGCCAATAATAACCGTGGCGCTTGACTTTTATTGCCAGTGCTCTTCCTCCCGAATGATTGCCGCATGAACCATTGTGAACTTCCTCCATGATTTTTCTCGCGTCTATTCGTTCTATGCAGCTCAACAATGGTCCCAAGAATCTCCACTTAAAGACATTCCCGTCGAGTAAGACTTAACGAGCTGTCTGGACTCGAAGTTTACGAGCTGCTCACTTTTCGGTTGGTAAGACCCCGTCGTATATATATTCTCTGATTGCACTGAGCCAATTCTCGTCGCAGCCATATTCTGCTTCATCGTTGATCTGTCTTGCTTCTTCATCGGGTTTTAATTCGATGACTGAATCATCATTGCTTTCGATGATTGCTGACTCTTCGAGAATGTCTTCTTCCATTGGAGCAATATCTGGTCCGGTTGATAGCGGTTTTACCGGTTCTTCCGGCATTTCAGCTATATTCTCCTGCCCGTTTGTGACTTCTCTTGCTTGCTTAGCTGCTTGTAAATGAGTTACCACATTCACTGTATCAGAAAGTTTGATGCTTGGGTGCTGAATGATTTATACCGGGATAATTCTCTTTCGATCCGGATCAGAAGTTGATGCAAGAGCTGCAAGTACATCGGCTGAAGTATTCTCTCCTCGTGGGATGCACGTCACTAAGAATTCTCTGAATCGCGCAGCCAATTCCTTGACGATCTTTAGGTAAGCTTCCATTCGGTCATCCTTTGCTGCATACTCACCACTAAATTGATTTTCAACTAACTGGGAATCGTAGAATGCGTAAAGCTGCTCGATCTTCAGGCCACCAGCGAGTTTCATCCCGGCGATGAGGGCTTTGTATTCTGCTTAGTTGTTGGATACGCGAAAACCTAAGCGAAATGAGTGTTCCAGAATTTCACCGGTTGGAGAGGTCAGACGTATTCCTACTCCCGAGCCACTTTTGGAGGATGAGCCATCGATGTGAAGCTGCCAGGATAGCCTCGGTGTTTCATGGCCAATGTTCTCTTCAGGGCGTTCAATCAAAAAATCGGCTAGGACTTGATATTTTGCACATGTGCGTCCGCGATACTCGATATCATATTCGCTCAGCTCGATTGCCCATTTTGCTAGTCTTCTTGATTGACTTGGGCTGTGCAAAATGGACCTTATCGGAAATGTACTCAGGACGATGATCAAGTGCGACTGGATGTAAGGCCTCAGCTTTCTTGCAGACATTATGACAGATAGTGCCAATTTTTCCATTTGCAGGTACCTCATCTCAGTGTCTGTTAGAGTTTTACTGATGTAGAAGATTGACTTTTGTTCCCCGCATTCGTCTCGAATCAGCATGCCGCTACTGCTGTGGCAGAAATTGCAGTGTATAGAAAAAGCGGCTCTCCTGCTACTGGTTTTTCAAGAATGGGAGGGGTAGCCAGGTAAGTTTCTTCGCATTTTTCAGTCCATTCGAACTTCTTGTTTCCCCGCAAAGTATCATAGAAAGGCAAATACTTGTCGGTGGATCATGAGATGAATCTGTTTAGTGCGGCTACCTTCCCGGTAGGTCTTTGCACCTCTCTTTTTGTCTTTGGCGAAGTCATCTGTATGAGTGCGTCGATCTGCTTGGGGTTTGCTTCTATGCCACGATGAGTAACCAAGTATCCAAGGAATTCTCCTGATGTGACCATGAATCTGCATTTGGTCGGATTCAACTTCATGTTATGACAATTCAATCTTGCAAAGCACTCCTCGAGGTGAGCTTGTTCCCTGAGTGACTTCACCAGCATGTCGTATATATAAACTTTCATTGTCTTTCCGAGTTGGCTAGCGAACATCTTGCTCACCAGCCGCTGATATGTTTCTCCGACATTTTTCAGGCCGATTGGCATCACTTTGTAGCAATATATTCCACGATCCGTTATAAAAGCTGTTTTCTCCCGATCGCCAGGGTTCATCAGGATCTGGTTGTAACCTGAGAAGGCATCCATGAATGAGAGGAGTGCATTCCCTGCTTTTGCTTCGACTAGGCGATCGATGTGTGGAAGGCAGAAGCTATCTTTTGGACAAGCTTTGTTCAGGTTAGTGAAGTCCACGCATACGCGCCATTTTCCACTCTTCTTCTTGACCACCACCGGATTAGCCAGCCAGTCTAGGTATTTCACCTCAGTTATTGAACCGACACGCATGAGTCTTTTTACTTCATCATTGACTGCTTCGGCCCTGTCTGGCCCAAGCTTTCTCCTTTTATGCTTTACTGGTTTGAACGTTGGATCGACATTAGCTTGTGGCTTGTTATGCCGATATCGATGCCGGGAATGTCCTCCGCTGCCCACGCAAAAGTGTCACATTCTTTTTCAAGAACGAAATGAGTTCTCCCTTGATTTTTCCACCGAGTTTGGCTCCAGTCTCCACGCATCACTCCGGACATTCGTTGTCAATGCAAACTAATATTACAGGGTCGCATGTCGGCTTAGTTACTTCTTCTTTGTGATCCTCCGCAATCTGTAATTGCTATAAAAGTATGGAAAGCTCTTTGACCGGTTCTCCGTCGGTCTTCATGTTCTTGCATTTTAGATTTGCCACCGGATCGGTGACCGGATTTTTGAGCTTGTGTGCAGCCAGGAAGCAGACGCGAGACTCTTTTTAGTTTCCACGAATTGTTTTTACTTCGTTTGAGGTAGGGACCTTCAAGCAGATGTGATATGTTGAAACCGCAGCGCGCATAAAATTCAACCAAGGGGTCTCCATAATGACGTTGTAGATTGTTGGGTGATTAGCTACGGAGAATTCGACGATTTTCGTTACCTCACCAGCTCGGACAGGAAGTTTGATTGTCCCTGCAGTCATTGTAGTTTCCCCAGAAAATCCAGTCAATGGTTTCGGGGTTGATACTACTTCAGATAGATCGACATTCATTCTTCTGAGCATCTCGAGAAAGATTACGTCCATCGTGCTACCGGTATCTACCAACACACGTGCTACATCACAATCGTTGATAATCAGTTCGATCACGAGATGGTCGGTGTGTGGCCTGTCGATTTCGATTGTTTTCCTTTCTTCGAATGAGATCACGATGTTTGGAAATTTAGAGGGTTTGAACCAGTTAATGCTGACGTCGCCCGTCGCTGGAATGCTTTGATCGATGAGACAGTATCCGAGCAATAATGAGATCCCCCCCCCATTATCATGCTTATCCTCCTTATTGATCCAGAGGGTGGTGCCTCGTCATTTCGTCTATCACGCTTAGATTGATCTCCCTTTATCTGGTCGGGTTTGTATGCATTTACGTCTATCTCGAAATCCTTAAGGCTGATGTTTCGTCCAAGTTTGCCAGCCGCTAACTTTTTGGCGAGTTTTAGACCGAGAATGCAGCAGTTTACAGGGGAATGCCCATATATGTGATGGTGTTCGCAGTAAGCCCTTTTGTCGTAAGAACTGTGCTCTTGGTCCATGTGCTCCATGAACTCCTCCCGCGGCCTCGGCCTCTTCCTCGTCCGTATCCAGGGGCATCAATCTGATAATTGTGGGCTCCTCGAAAGCCTCCCTCGTGCTGGACATAACCAGAACTTTGGTTGTTTCTCTAGCTGATTGAAGAATTCGAAGCCTGAGGAGGATGGCTTAGTGGTTTTTCTTTTCTATACTTTTCAGTGAGGATCTTCATCTCCTCTTCTTCGGTTATGAAATCTGCAGCTCGGTGCATCACGTCTTGTACCGTTGTGGGGGCGTTCAGCGCAATCTCTTTGCAGAAATCGGAATTAAACCACAGCGCTCACTTTAAGGCTAGCAGGGCCGCCTTGTCGCTCAAGCCTTCTACTTTGGACATGACCACTTTGAATCTTCCGACAAAACTTCGGAGTGTTTCGTTCTGCCCCTGAGCTAGGGTTCACAGGTCGCCATCTGAAGTTCCAGGATCCATGAATATGGAGTAATGCTTCAGGAATGCTGTAGACAGCTGGTTGTAGTTGTCGATGGAGTTTCTCTTGAGTCTGGAAAACCACTGGAGTGTCGGGCCTTTGAGGTGTTCTACGAAAAGAAGACATTGTCCGGCATCTTTTTCGCTTTCTTTGAAGTTAGAGAGGCCCATGACTATGGCAAAAGCTGTTAGATGCTCATTCGGGTCAGTTTTCCCTTCGTAAACTGGAACTTTCATCTTTCCTAGGACGGGAATTCTCGCACTAGTGATCCGCACCGCGAATGGGGTGTTATGTGCCTCTTCTAGTTCGCGGTCTATTTTGGGCACCTTGCTTGTTGCTTTGCGCATCATGGATCGGACGACTTTTATGTCAGCAGTTGCTCGGTCTATATCTGCGCGCATCGCAACCATCTCCTCTTTCTGAGCTCGGATCCCTACTCTTCGCTCCTCATCAATCCGAGTCTGCTCGACCCAGAGGATGTTCTCTTCCTCTTCGGTCAGTTCTTGATCTCCTTCTGGGATGGTTTCGCGTCGTTCGGTTTGTATTTGGCCAGCTGCTGGGAGCTCGGGGTCATCGCGACTCTCTGTGTTGCATTCCACTTGATTCTCCTATTCTAGATTGATGATCGCGTCCGGCTCATCCTCCTTTGGTGCATCGTCTGGTCCTTGCACTCCAGAGGTCAGGTTTGCTGAGTTTTGATGGAGCGGTGGCAATCTTCCATGGGTTCTCAGCAAGTTGAGAGGGGTCGAGAAATCTAGGGATGTTGGGTTAAGGTGCCTGATGCCACATCCGATCGGGTTTGAGATCCTGTTACTGGTTCGGGTCTCCGTTGCCAGGGCTTCCAACTTTTCTGTCATCGTGCCGTTCAACTTGTCCTGCTCATCGGCCTTTTTGAGAAGCTTCTCCAACAAATTCTTCATATCCGTGAGTGTTGCCGAAGCCTCCTCGGCATTTTCAGGTCTGATTCTCCACGCCGGTGTTCTTGGTGACAGCAGCGTCCTGCTCTCCGTCGTTGGCCATTGTCCTTTGGATCGGTTTTGCGGTGGTTTTTGGTGTAAGAAAATTCTTCTCCCCACAGACGGCGCCTAATTGTGGGAGTGTAAATCCACACAATTGAATTTGGTTATGACTTTTTAAGGGATCTGAAACTTCTGAGTAAAAACCACGAACGCACAAACAGAGATCCAAAGATGGTATTTTTATTAAAGTTGTTTAGAAAGCCGTTGTAGAATAACAAAATTTGTGAGGTAAAATTGCGGATCTCCTTTCAAAGGAAGTACATGAATATATATATATAAGTCAAAGTCGGCTAGGGCGACTCCTAAAACGATAAGGAAGCTTTCCTATTTTTTCGCCTCTTTCTTTTCTTCATGTCTATCTTCCTTTTTCTCCTTCGAATATTTCTGAGTCGGTTTCCCATGATGGGCTTTGGCTCATTGCTCCGACTTATATGCTTGATGGGCTGTTCGGTTATGGTCTTAAGCCTTATAGGTTGGGTAACCGTGGGCCTCACTCCGGTTTGTCGCATCAGCCCATGTTTTTGTTTGACTCGTCGCCTCGGGTGGCATCAGGCATCATGGCTCGGGTGGCATCAGGCTCCGCGACTCAGGTGGCATTTTCCTAAGCGGTTCGGGTGGCATTTGCCTAAGTGGTTCGGGTGGCACTTTCCTTTACGGCTTAGGTGGCATTTTGGCTCGTGTGGCATCCTTATGTTGTTCGGGTAGTCGGACATAATAGTTGCATACTCGAACCGTTTTCATGTGACGCCCAAACCATTTGTGTGACACCCGAACCATTTTCGTGTGACACCCGAGCCATTCTCGTATGACGCCCGAACCTTTTTTGTATGACACCCGAGCTATTCTTGTGTGGCACCCGAGCCATTCTCGTGTAACACCCGAGCCATTCTCGTGTGACACCAAGCCATTCTCGTGTGACACCCGAGCCATTTGAGTTTGACTCGGGTGTTCAAGACACTTAGTTGACACCGAGCAGTTTTTAGGCATTTTCTCATTTGTTAACTTCAGGTTGGTGAAAATTGACCCCAACAAGAATATGGTTTGTTTTTTTTCATATCTTGTTGGCAACGTTAACAAAGAGGGTCAATTGGTATGCATGTATTGCTCAGGGCTGAAGCTGTTCCTTGTGCTTGAGATAATGCTCTCCAAACAAAGACTTTGAGTTTAGGGACTAGGGAGCAAGACCAAATCTTTGATTTAAGTTCAGAATTACCAGCAGGGGGCTGGATAATTTCTTCTCGTTCTTGAGATGTTAGTTAATATTCGGATTTGACTGTATAAACCCCATCTTTGGTATAGTGCCAAACTAGTTTATCAAGGCGTGGGTGTTGAGGTATGTAGATCGAATGTATCTCATCCACTTCGGATATTTCTTGTAGCTTATTCACATCCCATTGTTTCATATTCCAGAGGTCTTTAACCAGACAATTTTGGTCTATAGAACCCGAGGACGCTGCCCGAGGAGGATGTGTCGGGATCTACTTATCTGTCATGGCTTTGATGTTACCTTCTCCAATGTGCCATCACAACCCTTTATTTAACAAATCCCGACCATGAAGGATAAAATTCCAACCGTATGGAAAGTTTGGATCCATGGCTTGCATTGATAATACGCCATGCTTGCTTGCCGAGTAGAGCTGAATTGAAATCATTTAAGTCACGGAATCCGAGACCTCATTGTCTCTTAGGGAGTGCCATTCGTTTCCAACTAACCCATGCCATTTTTCGTTTAGCATTCTTTGCACCCCACCAATAATTCGAAAGTATCCCGTTTATCTCATTGCAAATTGTTTTTGGCAATTTGAAGCAGTACATAGCATAGACTGGCATAGCTAGAGCTACGGATTTAAGGAGTATTTCTTTACCTGCAGCAGAAGGGAAGTGATTATTCCAACCTTTAGTTCTCTCTCGGACTTTATCAATGATGTATTAGAATATTTCACTCTTCTTGCAGCCAAATTGTTCTGGTAGCCCGAGATATTTCCCACATCCACCCAAGGCAGATATCTTCAAGATGTTTTGGGTGATGGCTTTATTCCGTTGATAGACTATCGATCCAAAAGAGATGGAAGACTTCTGATAGTTGACCAATTGGCCTGATATGGCTCCGTAGTTATCCAATATAGTAAATAATGTTTTACTATCTTTGGCGTTTGCTTTGCAGAAAAACAATGAGTCATCGACGAAGAATAGATGATTTATTCTTGGTCCTCCATTACTGATGAAAAGTCCTTGAAGATGTTTATGTTGATGGGCCTTTTCAAGTTTTTGGTATAACATTTCAGCACAGATGAGGAACAAGTAGGGTGATAGTGGGCTCCTTGTCGTATTCCCCTTTGTGGTTGAATAAATCCGTAGGGAGCTCTGTTGATTAAGACTAAATATGTCACCGATTGAATGCATTCCATTATCCAACCACTTCACTTTTCGCAAAAGCCCAGTGAACGCATAGCTTGGTGTAGAAAATTCCACTCGACTCTATCATATACTTTGCTTATATCAGTCTTTACCGCCATGTATGTTTTTGCTTGTCTTCTCTAGACTTTGAGCGCATGGACTAATTCATGAGCAATCAATATGTTGTCCCCGATATTTCTGCCTAGAACGAATGCTGATTGATTTTCTGAAATGACCTTCGGAAGTACTGGTTGCATTCGAGTAACCAAAATTTTGGATATGATTTTATAGGCTACGTTGCATAGGCTGATTGGTCAGAAATCCATCATGCTTTCTGGTCGTTCATTCTCCTTCTTTGGTATGAGAACTATATTTGTATGGTTTATCGAATGGTTCGTCATACCTGTATCAAAAAATTCATTGACTTCCTTTGTAATCGCTTCACCAATACTGTTGATAGAAGGCTCCATTCATGCCATCCGGTCCTGGTGCTCGACCGGGTCCAATGGAGAATGCTGCACGTTTGATTTCATCGTTCGTTACCTCCTTTTTTAATTCGACATTCATTTCTGAATTAATTTTGCATCAAATGTCATCAATGTAATGATTTGAGCCGTACGTTTGGTTGCTGGTGAATATATTGTTGAAATAATTTGTAGCAGTTCTTCCAATATTTTATTCTTCGTGATGTTCTGTGCCCTCTCCATCTTTAATTGATATGATTTGATTACGAGCTTTTCGGGGTTTCGCACATCCATTGAAGTATTTTGTGTTATGATATCATTCTTTTAGCCAAGAAATTCGGCTTTTTGTTTCCAAAATCGTTCTTCGTCTTTGTAAGCTTGATTAAGATCTTATTTTATGTCTGATAACTGATTTGCATAAGGTGATGGATGTTGGAATTCTGCTTCCAGAAGGGATTTCAAATGATCGATTTGTTCACCATAATGGTTTCGATGTGATTTCTTCCATCTTGCAATGTGTTTACAACAGTGAAAGATTGTATCTGCTAGGTTCAGACCTCGAGAATTTTTCCAGCCTTGTTTGATCACATCTTTCATCCGATTATCATTAAGTAACCGGTTGTCAAATCAAAATCGGCCACGATGAATGGATGTTTTTTTCCGATATGGAGGATGATCGGTCTGTGATCAGAAGCAATGGGTTCCAAGAATAAAGTTCCAGAAGCAAGAAACAGAGCAAGCCAAGCCGAGTTAGCCATGGCTCGATCCAAGCAGCATTGGATGGTCTCTTTTATCCTTGATCCTGTGTGAGTGTTATTCGTTGCCCTGACCATGAGAATCGATTACCTTTGAGCTTAATATCCGTCATATAGCAGTGGATGATCATGTTTCAAAAATCATGGAATTCTTTATCATCTCTAATCGGTCCTCCTAGTTTTTCATTATTCCCAATGATTTCGTTAAATCGCCGAACATCAACCAAGGTTCAATTCGGTTTGTTGCTAAGGAAGAGAGTTTGGTCCAAAAGTGATGCCGAGAAGGTTGAGAAGGGTGGCCCTAAACGCAAGAAAAGTAGAAAGACATGTTGGTATTATTTATGAAACAATCAACAAGCCTTTCATCATGGGTTAAAACCCGAATATTAGAAGAAGCTTTTTCTAGGATAGCTAGTCCACCACTTAAAACCCCTAAGAGTTTGCAAAATGAAAAAGAAAACAAAAGTGAGGTTTGATTCTTAAGAATTTGGTTTATCTCAAAGTGAGGAAAATGAATGTGAAATTATGGATAGAACTTAGGATTCAAGACAAAAGGGTTTGCGTAGAATGGAAGTTCTTCTTTGTATGCATCAATTGTTCTATATCTCCCTTGCTTTTGCGTGTTGTTTTGCATTATTATTCCCTGAGAGTAAGTCACCAAATACTTTGAACCACCTCATACTAATACTTCATAAGCCTTTTCTTACAAAGCCGATTGAACTTGATTGATTGTCTCTAAGCAAGACCGCACCTAAACACTTTAATTGAATGTTAAAGAATTGATAGATAGGATGGTACGTAGAAACTTAGCCTTGAATCTAGAGTAAAAGATTGAAGTTGCGATAAGAATGTTGTGACATTTTATTATGGATATGTTCATGCAATATTCTAGCATTCTCTAAGGACATCAAGTTGAAGGCTTTACTGGTTCTTTTGGTTTTGAGTTCCCACTTTCAAACATCTTCTTCAGATTGTTCTTTCTTGTTTGCTTGACGACAAGAAAAAGACAAGTCCGGGGGAGTGGATGTATTCATATTTTAGGGTCCTTAGCACTCATTTTTCTTGGTTTTCAACTTCTATTGTCTTGCATTTATCATTTTTCTCTTCACTTTGAGTCTTAGTGTCCTAGAAATTATCCCATGCATTTGCATTCTATATTGAGCCTATTTTTGGTACATTGAAAGCATAGAAGTGAAAGAAACCAAGAAAGAATGGGAAGGCATGATGAGTGAAGAAAACACAAGACCAAGGAAGTGTTCACTGGATCGACCAAGGTTGCTCCCTTGGTCGATCTCAGTGGTTGATCCAGCCAACGCCAGGAGCAAAAATGACTGCACACTGGATCGACCAAGATGTCTCCCTTGGTCGATCTCACGTGCAAGCAGAAAAATGCAAATACAGCCCCAAGCGACTTAAAAATCATGTTAGATGGAGACCTTCCTATGGCCATTTTAATCTCAAATTTGGTGGGGAGCTAGGAAATTGAGTTAGTTTCACGTGAGCGTTGGATTCAACTCATACCAAGCTACGGTCAAAAGTTATGATCAATTTAGCGAATACATATCAGACTGATTGACAACATGAGCCTATTTGGTGCATTGCTGCACGATGGATCGACCAAGGTGTCTCAGTTGGTCGATTTGGATGGTCGATTTCGGGTGCACGGTTTACTCTAATCCGGGTTTTACCCGGGTTGACCGGTTCGTTTCCCCTTTGTATAAATATGTTTTTAGACACAGTTTAACCTAAGTTTTCTCTCCTCTAAAGTTTGATTAGATCCAAACTCTTTTCTTGATGTTTGGACAAGATCTTCATCTCATCATGCCACTTTAGAGAGAATTTTTCAACTCTTTTATCTCTTATCTTTTATTTATGCATTTTCATCATGTTTATGTATTTTTCTTTGTTTTCCACCATTTTTAACAACTAGTTTTCTTGTGAATTATGGGCTAGTTAGATTAAGATTGATTTTTGGTTGATTATTGATGTTTATGATTGTATTCTTATGATTTCCTATGTTTAGAGGGTGCTCAATGCTAGATTTGACTTCACCTTTCAATTTCTAGAACTTTGATATTTTGTGCCTGGAAGGTATTCGACAAAATGTCTATACCAACTCTAAACATGCTTTCCACATCTTAGCCAATTTACACTTGATGATTAAGGTGGTTTGTTGACTTATTGGACTAATGCATTAAAGATCATTGATCATCTTAATTGCAATTGAGAAATTAGCTTAATTGAATGGTTAATAAATGGGTTAGTATTCATGAGAATGAACTAGTTTACTTTATTGGATCCATGTCTTGGAATTGAACTTGATAGTATGTCCTAGCATCACTAGTTACTTGTCAATCATCCCTAGTCAATTACATTTGCCCATGATTGGTGTTTTATTCTCTTGATGTCTAGGTTTAGATTTTCATTCTCTCATCACGTAAGGTGTTTTTAATGCTAGAGTTGGAGTAACTAATCGTAGTTTAGATCTTAGGCTTTCTCACACCTAATAAGTGTTCGATAAAATGCTTGAACCAATCTTATTGTGAGCTTGGGTCACATAGCCACTTAGCCGTGGTTCTATGAACCCTTGTGACATTAATGGATTTGTGTTAAATGCTTATCTAGTCATTGGGATGGAATACTTAGCGGTTGATCTTGAATTTTTTTAGAGATATGGCTTTTTACCATTAGCGTGGACTAATCCTATTGTATGTGTATTTTATTGTCTTGAGAGTATGTTGGTTGTTTGATTTAGCATCGTGACTTAAAAGGTAAGTATACATACTTAGTTTTTCATTTGATTTCTAACTTTTAGTTTTAGTTTTCACTGTTTCAGGTTCATCGGAAAAAAAACAAAAAAAGGGGGGCAGATCGATCGATCCGAGTCCCAGGTAAGTCCCCTTTCTCTATTTATCCAATTTAAATCACTAAAACCGAATCGAAAAATATGTTTTAAAATTTCTATACCCCCCCCCCCAATTTTTTGGTGTTCTTGGAGAAATTTTCTCAAAACCCTAACTTTCTCCATAGTTAACGGATTTGAGTGATTTTTGGCTCTAACCTACTCGGATTTTCACCCTCTTTTTGATTCTATAACCCTCTCACTCAATCTGCAAAGGTACGTGTCTATATTTTCATTTTTCAGTCCGAAAATAATTTTTGAAAAGTCGGAATTCGGGTTTTGTGGTTTGTTCTTGGTGATTTTCGTGGCTTGCTATGGTATTCTATGATGAATTCAAACTCCGCCCTGCTTTGTTTTGTTGATTTGTGTGATTGGACTTGAAATTTGGAATTTAGAATAAATTTTTGGATATTTTTGAAGAAAATTCGAATTGGATTGATTTGAGTTGTGATTATGGAATGTTATGTTGTCTTGGTGGTTGAATTTAACTGTGATAATGAATATTGATTGAGATTTGCAAAAAAATTTATCGTTTACATGTTTTCGTAATTTCGATAAATATGGATTTTGTTTGCTTTTTGCAGGGAATGGGTAAAACAGGCGGTTCTCTTCGGAAAAACCCAACAAGGGGTCTAGCGCCACCACCGCCACGATCACAAGTTGATCCAAACGTGCAAACCTCGAGGCGCGGAAAAGCCAAAGGCATAGCACAATCTTTGGTCCCTAATGTCGAGGAGGAAGAAGACGAGGAGGAAGAAGTGGAGCGAACAACCGCTCCGTGGGCAAGACCGGACAACACTCCCATTCTGGGACCAATGATTCTAGAGATTCCTCATATGATGATTGGGGAGATGCAGAGATCCTCCCGTTACATGAACCGTCGATATGGAGATGCCTGGGTAATGCACAATTGCACCTGCTACAACGATCTACTTTGGGTTGAGATGGAGCCCACAAAGTTCATTTGTGAGAGGACTTTGTAGAGGATGGGCATCGCAGATGATGTGAGAGCCATGTTGCAGCGGATGGGTTTAGGCACACTTGCGTATCAGACGTAACCCCTTTACCCGGAGTTGGTTAGACAATTCCTCGCTTCTGCAGAGATCAAGTACGAGGATATCGCGATCAATGTCCCAAGTGGAGGGAAGCACTCATACTTCTCCAGCGGTCTCCTCTACGAGATTTCTCTCAACGAGCTGGGTAACCTCTATGACTTTGATACTCAGAGGGAGAGTTGCAGGTTCCCGGCTGACTTTCCACAGGCTGCTGACCTGTGGAATTTGATTGGGTCAGGGCCTTACACATCACGGGAGGCTAAGCTGTCATTGATCTGGAACCCGATGATTCGAGTGGTTGCTAAGATCATAGGGCACAAGCTTGTTTGCTAAGGAGGAGGCAGGTTCTTTGAGCTTTTATGAGTTGCAGATGCTGCACTACGGGCTTCCTTCGTTTGTTCGTGACATCTACCACGAGCCACCTTGATTTGGGCTTAACATGAACTTCGGAGCGATCTTTGCCGCAGTTTTAGTACAAAAGAAGTTCCGGGGGCTCAACATTTCGAGACAAAGGATGAAGTCTGTGGGAAGTCTCTTGACTCCTATTTTCAGGTACCATGGGATTGACCTCACTGCGACCAAGTGTGTCGACACACTTGATTACTTTGATGAGCGGTACTTCAGGCACAACACCATTCTCAAGGCGAGCCTAAAGTACCAGTTCCATGATCGAGCTGGCGTCTCTCATCTGTGCCAGCTCCCGCTTCCCGATCTCATAGCACTCACATCCAAGGAGCACCTGGAGTTCTTACCTGAACCCGAGTTCCTGTGCTCTGCCTTATCCACCGTTGCTGCACCTAGACGTCGGAGTAGCTCCTCGAGAGCCAGTACTTTACAGCCTCACCTGGAGGATGATAGAGAGCCAGACTTTACTACACAGCAGACGTCTTAGGCACAGGCTACGATGGAGCAGCTGCTTCCTGAGTATACTGGTCAGTACGATCTTCCCTCTTTTTACCTGCAGATGCTACAGATGAGGCTCGTTGGGCCTGGATGGTTGAGTCCCAGAGGACCAACAACTCGATGATGCAGAAGATTTGGGAAGCGCTTTCTAGGCTCACATGCCCGTGACCACCATCCTGTTTTAGAGCCCCCACCACTGGTCGACCAGCTCCCGCTACTACAATTCCTGATGTTGCTGGACACAGGATTTCTGATGAGGATGAGTCTAACAATGGACCACGCCTTTCTAGGCGTAGGAGAGCACCAGGAGTGCGAGAGAGTGTCAGCCCAGATGACCGCATTTGATTGCAGTATCCTCTCTATCTCCCTTGTACTTTTTCCTTTTCCTTTTTCTTTTATGTACTTTTTGTGTAAATCGTATCCTTCTTCTGATTTATTTTCACACCGGAGACGGTGTGAAGTAAGTCTGGGGGAGGATATTTGCTGGGACTAACGCCATTTTTCTTTGTTTTGTTTCTCTTGAGTCATTTTGATGTTTTTATTGAGTCAAAACTTTGTTGGATATTATGATCTTTCTCTTGGTTTGTTGTCTAACTTTTCTATCTTAGTGACCATTATTGCAGAATCCATTCAGATTTGACTAATAAAAAATCCAAAGACTGACCAGCTAACTAGAGACATCCATATTTCCAACAGAATCCACTAAGGTCGGGCTAATTTATGAGCTCTTCCTTTTACCTCATCAGACGTGATTGGTGTTCATAGGGCTTGACTCCTCGTTCGTTGCCTGACAAACGCATCCTGTGTGAAACATAATGGTACTCATCTCCCTTATTCTAAAAAAAAAAAAAAAATGCAGAAAAGATGAAAGTATTTTCTCTTGAGTAAAGGGCTAGGAAAATTTTCTGTGATCCCATTATTTTACTTCGAGAGGAATGATCACACAAAGATTGGAAGCAAGGTTAGGAAAATTTCATGTGATACCATTATTCGCCTACACCTTTGAAATAAAATTAAAAAAAAAAAAGATGAGAACAAAGAATAAGTCTGGGGAGAGAAAGAGTACCAAAGATTGTATGGATGGTAGTCATGGCATTGGACGGGAATGAGTCTATAAGGTCCTTGGCATTGAGATCACTGATGAGACCCAGCAATGAAAGGCTTATGGATGACGTTGTGAAATTGTGGGTTGAATCTGGAAAGTTGCGAATATCTGCGGAGAAGTACATAGTGGTTCGATTGAGATTGGTTTTGCAATATGTGGATTATGAGGTGAATGGTCATTACAACGTTCTAAAGAGAAGGTGAGTTCCCGTGATTTTTAAACCTCGACTCTATACTTAGTGTTTTGCTTGAGGACAAGCAAAACACTAAGTCTGGGGCAGTTGATGTTTTGCATTTTTACGCATTCTAACCCAACTTTTCAATGGTTTTTCGAGTCTTTTCTATGATTTTAGTGTCTTTTCAGGGTTGGAACACGTTTGGAAGAAACCTAAGGCATTATGAGCATAGAATGAAGCAAAAAAAGCATAAAAGAGGTTGGATCGATCGATCCAAAATACCGAGACAATTTAGATCGACCAATGAAACTTGGATCGATCGATCCAAAACTGCGATAATTTTCAGATCGACCTGTTCAGCTTCAGATCGATCGAGCAACATGCAGATCGATCGATCCAAGCCTTTTCGCCCAGAAAAAGGAAATTTTCAATTTTCTATTTTTACTAGGTTTTGCCATTTATTTTCTTCAAGAACATTTTTAATATATATATTCGAGTTTAAGCCATTTTTTAGGCTAAGCTTTTCATAGTCTTTCTACTCTACGTAGATTTCTGGTTTTCTGCAATTTGTAAGCACCGGGGAGACGAACCTCTAACTCTGCACCTTTGAGAAATTTTTCTGAACCCCTTTAATTTATTATGAGTTTTTCTCCATCTTCCGTTGTTTTGATTATCTTCATGTTTGAGTAGTTCTATAGTTAAGTTTAGGGTTTTCAAAAGAGTTTATGAATCATTGAATCAGACATAGATAGGGGTTTATATTGTCTTCACCTATTGTTGTTCTTATTGCTTAGATTGAATTGATCACTTAATCTATGATTTTAGGTTTAATATATTCATCAAAAGTGTTATAGGTTTCTTGATAGAACATAGGTGAGCAAATTTTCCTTAGCCAACGAAAGCTGATGTTAAGGCAATTTGTGAACATATCAAACCTGCTCATTAATGCTTGTTTAGAATTCTAAGATCCAACGACAGTTTAGATTCTTAGGTTGCTAGATAAAGTAATTGATACCACGAAAGTGGATTAGTTATAGATTCATGTTTGAGTTTGAAACTGTGCTTTATCGTTTCCTGAATAATTGTCTGGTTCATGATCTTTGAATTCCTGCGAATTGCCCTAGACTTAACGCTTGCTTTTAATTGATTTACATCGTTTTACATTGCTATTTTATTTCACTTTTCAACAAACAACCATATTGTCCTCTTAGCTTAGTTTCATCCATTATAATTCGTAGTGTTTCACTTGGTTCTCGTGGATTCGATCCTTATATACTACTTTGTTTGCTGTGCACTTGCAGTAATATTTTATGGTTAAAACTTTGTGTATCACCAAACATAAAATATCATCTAGGGAAAAAATAGAATGAATCACAAATATCGCAAAACATATTATATTCGTCCGTGCCTAGGACTGGACACAAAATCCGAAACCAAAAAACCGAACCGAACCCGATTCAAAATTACCCGAACCGAACCGAACCCGATTTTCTAAAATACCCGAATGGGTTCTCAACATCGAAAACCGAAAAATCGAAACGGAACCCGACAGAACCGAAAACCAAACGGGTGCCCGAATTACCGACACATAAATTAACCTAAAGATATGTAGATTTAAGGTCGGGTATGTTCATATAGTTTAGACAATTTTATATTATTATTTTTTTTATTCGGTCAATTCGGGTATTATGGATATATTTGGCTAAAATTAATCAATTTAATTAGGTATATTATTTGAATTTTTCAAGTTTTTGTTATTTTCGGATATTTCGGATAACTCGAGTTAAAAATAATTAAATCGAACCAAATCCGGAAAAAAATCGGGTAATTATTAGTATTTAAGGTAATTTTTGAGTATTTTGGGTAAAAAATTCAAAAATACCCGAATCCGAACCCGAACCCGGAAAAAAATCGGATATTTTCGGGTTTCTTACATGAAACCGAAACCGACCCGAACCCGTCAAAAATCGTACCAAACCGGATCCGAAATTTTAAAATACTCGAATGGGTTTTGTATTCCTAAAACTGAAAACCCAAAAAACCGAATTAACCGATCCGAACCCGAATGGTTACGCGAATGCTCAGGCCTATCCGTGCCAATTTGTGCCAATCCGTACGGTCTAAATGTAATTAAATATCATGTTGTGCCCATCTTATTATATAAAAGAGGATGCGCTCAACGTGAACGTGACACGTGGAAAAATTATAACTCACGAGATTTTGACAAGTGTCAATAAGTTGTAGATTCTAACACGTGTCAAATATTTAAATATGTAAATATTTCATTATACAAAATTAATAAATGTTAAATTACTGTGTTCAATATAAAAATTGGTAATTACCCAAAAATAGAAATAAGTTAAAATGGAAAAAAGTAAGCACACAGTAATTTAACATTTAATAATTTTATATAATGAAATACTTACATATTTAAATATTTGACACATGTTAGAATCTAGTCGATTTATTGACACTTGTCAAAATTTCGTGATTTATAATTTTGCAACGTGTCACGCTCACGTTGAGCGCATCCTCCTTTATATAACTGTGTTCGATATAAAAATTGGTAATTACCCAAAAATAGAAATAAGTTAAAATGGAAAAAATAAAGCACAAAGTAATTTTACAATTGCATAAAATCTCTTTGCGAATAATTATATAAGATATTTAGTTGAAAGCAATTTAAAAGAAGAGAAAAACATATAAAAAATTTAGAAAAAGAAAAAAAGAAGAAATTATTATATTGTTATATAGGCAGAGATTTAGCATACATGCATGAGGAACACAAAATAATTGATGACGAAAAGAAAGAGAATAAATTAGATCAAGGAGGAGCAGCAAAGATAAAGAAAAATCTGTTAGTGGTATGTTTTACATGTTTGAAGTTTACAACATAAACATCGAAGAAGGATCGTCAAAACATGTAATAATGATTTAATTATTATATCAAATAGTTTTATGATTTAAACTAAATTTATATATATCAAGTGTATATATTTTATTGATTTCCAAATTCTTCAAATTATATATGAGAGTATACTTTTTCAAATTATATATGAGCCTATAACCTTAATTACTACATTATCTAAATTCAAGTTTGAATTAAGAAGATGGTCTGCATTTTTCCCAAAAATATATTTAAACCTAACTATTTATTGTAAATCAAATAATCCTCGCATCGTGAGAGTCCTAATCTAGATTAACTTATTAAGAATATGAATTTTTTTATTATATAAGGGGACGCGCTAACCGTGAGCATGACACGTGGCAAAATTATAACTCACAAGATTTTGACAAGTGTCAATAAGTCGAATAAAAAATTAGAAAAAAGAAAAAAAAAAGAAGAAATTACCATATTATTTCTAACGTTATATAATAATTAAATCATTCTTACATGTTTTGACGATCTTTCTTCGATGTTTATGTTGTAAACTTCAAACATGTAAAACATACAGCTAACAGATTTTTCTTTATCTTTGCTCCTCCTCCTTGATCTTCAATCCTTAGAAGGCTTCGATCCGTCCTGATAAGTTGTTGAGAACCCCGATCTGTTTTTAAATTCTTCGAAGATTTAGATCCTTTCTCCTGAGCTGTTAGGGATCCCGATATGTTTGTCTGTCTTCCAATGACCCCGATCCGTTTCCAAACCCAAAGGATGTCTCAGTTGTCTGCGTCTACGTCACCCGAGCCGTACGCCAGGTTATTCGATAGTCCATGACAATCTTCATTTCCCGAACTGTCTTTCTCTGCCGATCCGTTCAACCCTCGAAGTTGTAGCCGAGCAGATTTATCTGGTGCGAAATTTTCAGAGGATTTGGACGATTCAAACGGTTCGGGAGTAGGACCTTCCACTCTTGGTAGGAAAGTTGTGCTCTCTGAATCCTCGAGAGCCAACAGTAATGCCAGAAACCCTTTGGAATTTGAAGTCCCCCACCTTCACGATTCTCCTTTTGACGAGACGGCAAATCCTTTTGTTGACACAGTGGATCCCGAGCAGACGAAATTTAAACCAGAGAATTGGTTCTACGATCCTGTTGTGGCTAGACAAGAGTTAGAACGTCTGGTTGGACCTATCCAATGAGCCCCAAGGAAGAGGAAAGCTAAGAAGCGGCTCGATCCACCTGGTTCAACTCTCTCTACCTCAGAGTCGTTGACAGCCCTTAGGCAGAGATTTATTATCTCGGAAAAAATTGAATTCGTTCTTTCCTCAACGTCAGACCGAGCCAACAAACCTCCCCCCGATCAATTTACTCTCTATGAGAGCTTCTTCTACCGCTGCTTGCTATGGTTCCCGATCCCTGAAGTAATCATGCGGTTTTTATGGAAGCATAATTTGGCCATTGCCCAAATCAATGCTCGGGGAATCAGACATCTGGTCAGCATTCTTGTCAGGAGTTACGAATGCGACGTTGAGATTGGGGTCGAACACTTGAGAAGTCTCCTCGAATTCAGACGTAGTAACAAAAGAGAGTTGAAGTACTATGTATCGGGTAAAGCCAAGAGGAAGATCATAAAATGATTACCGAGCAAGGATGATAACTGGGAGGACTACTTTTTCTTTGTTCCCGTCACCGAGGCATCAGTGGGCTCAAGATGTCTTGGCTTAATTAAGACGAGCTGGGGAGAACTTGGTAGCCGACCCGTAGCTTGTTTTTGGGCTACGGCTCGGTTTTCCTTTATATATTGATTTTGTTTTAGGTCTCTTACATTGTTTCCTTATTTTGCAGCGCGCCATCTCCAACTCTCGTTGCCTCCCGATCTATCTGCGATTCACGAAGAGCTTTCGGCTCGAAAGTGTAGTTGGAAAAGAGATTTCAATCTTTAGCGAGTGGAGAGAGCCCAAGCCCTTTTTGAAGGTCAATCAATTGGTCAATCATCCTCTTCCAACTCTCCAGACGATACCATGGAAAGACCTACGTTCAGGGATAGAGCCGCTGCAAAAGGTAAGGCTGAGGCGGAAGCTAGGGAGAGGGCTAAACAGGCAGAAGCTTTGGTTCAACTTCGACCCCCGAACTCTCGGGCTGACAATGCTTCCATCTCCGAGCTAGTTCTTTCTGCGGAGAAACTACCTGAGTTCCGCAAGGGGTACCTGAGTTCCGCAAGGGGTCGTCCTGGGCTTTCGCCCCCTGGATTCTCAACTATTGTCACACAAGGACAAGGGCAAGGGAAAGAATAAAGAGAAGAGAGGCCCGAGTAGAAAACATCAGTCGTCGATAGATGACAAAGGTGATGGACTAGCCAAAGTGTCGAAATGGCAATGACACGCTGAAGTGCCTCGAATCATCCCCGAGGCAATTCCTCTTTCTGCTGCGCCTATCAATGATGAAGGGGCTTACAATAATGCTACGGCATCTGCAGCTATCTTCTCGAAGATTATCTGCCCAGGCGATGGTCTCCCACTATCTGATACCTTTCTAAGGGACAAGTCCTATAACGAGGTTTCTCTCCGTGGTGTTAAGGTATGTCTTCTTGTCAATGTTCAAGTTTGTTTCGCCTCTGAGACCCGAGCCGTTTTAGTTTATATACCGTCGAGTAACACCTTTATTTCTTGTGCAGTTCATAGCCCATCTTAATAAGATGGTTCTGGGGATGAATCCGACGCTCGTAAGGACAGGGAGAGAGAGTTGAGGATGCCAGGATGAAGGCCATTGAGCTAGATGGAAAGCTCAAGGATGTCGAGACGAGTCGCGCTTCTGAGAGAGAAAATGCCATCAAGAGGATTAAGGATCTTGAAGCTAAGGCAGAAGAGCACAGAAAGCATCGCAAGGAGGCCGACGAGCAGTCATGCGATTGGAATCTAGCAGGGTGAAGCGCGACGCTCATATTACCAGTTTAACGAGGCAATTGGAGGCGGCGAACGAGCTCCATGAGGTCAAGATGGAGCAGGCAGTTCTGGAGGCCAAGCGTGCGATGAAGTCATCGTTTGAAGACAAAGTCTCCCGAGCCAAAAAGCTTCTCGGTAAGATTGAAGGCGAGCCGGAAGAGAACATGCTTGATCTTGCTCAGATCGAAGGCAATCTTCAGTTTATTGGATTGCTTCAAAGTGAAGAGCCGCCATTTCTTGACGTCGAGGCAAAAAATCTGGCCGGGAAAAAGGGGGAGCTCGAGGGTGCCCACGAGGCGTTTTCCAAGCTGATAGTTGATCTAGGGGATACACTGAGATTGTCCCCCATTCGCTCTGACATCTTAAAAGAGCTTAACGATGCGAGCCTATGGAGATGGCCGCTACGAGTGTCGGCATCAAAGACTTCTCTGGTTCGAACAAGGGAACACCGGGTTTGTTTGCGCCAGACTTGAAGAAGACGCCAGAGGATCCGACATCTTCTGAATCAAGTGGGGGGGGGGGTAGCTCGAAGAAGATTCCCGAGCCATTTCCTGAGGAAGGCATCGAAGAAGCTATGCTCGTGCCCGAGCCAGAGAAAGTCATCGATCCCGTCATCAAAGAGCACGAAGAAGGAGGGGAAAACGAGCAACCTGAAGCTCTAGAATCTTACGATCCTTTATTTTTTGTATAGTTTAAAACTCTTTTGGATGCCTGGATGGCTTTATCCGCTTTGTAGTCTTTTTAAGAACTACTATTTTTGTCTTGCCATTGATTTGATCGTCAGATTTCAAGATATCGGTTTGATGAAAAATAGCCAAGTGTGCTTTCTTGTTCAGCAACAAGTCTAAGTACTTTGCTTGTGTTGTTTTAACAAGAAATAACTACTTTGTCGAACGGGTATGATACATGTTTGCATAGCTGCGTCCGAGATGAACATTTCGGTTTACAGATTTGTTACCATTAACATATCTGATGCGATATGAATCATATGTTTGCATAGTTGGATTTGAGATGAACAATTCGGCTTACAGTTATGTTACCATAAACTTCCCTGTCCCGAAATTGATCATAAGTTTGCATAGTTTAGTTTTAATATTTCGGTTTACGGATACGTTAGCGTAAACGTATCCGCTCCGACAATAGACATATGCTTGTATAGTTTAGGATGAACATTTCGGTTTACAGATATGTTACGATAAACATATCTGCTCTGACAATGAACAAATATTTATATAGCGCGCTTTTAATCCTGAGACGGATGTAATGGTTTATCCATAAAGGTCGTTGTTGTGGCCAGCAGCAACGAGAGTGAGATGAGATGTCTGTTTAGTTAAGACTTTGAATAATCCGTAAAGGATGTGGGTAGGATGCCTGTTTTGTTAAGGCTTTAGTAATCCGTAAAGGAAGTGATTTGAAGACCTTTTTTTTTTGAAAATTTTGCTTTAGTTAGACATATAGTCTATTATAAAGATGGGAGTATATGAGTATACACACCCACTCTCCCCCTTTTTTAAGGAGGGGAGCAACTGAACCCATCCGAAGATGGGCTGCCTATGTACCCTTTGCAGGGATCACACGTAGTTCATGTGAAATAGCTTAGTGATATTATTTCTTGAGATACATGGCATTCCATGATCTTGGGACTAGAACATTGGTCATGCTGGCGAGTTTGTAAACACTTGGTCTGACTACCTCTGTGATCTTTTAAGGCCCTTCGCAGTTTGCTCCCAATTTTCCGGCATTTATTCTACCGTGTTTTGAAAAACCTTCCGTAAAACTAAGTCTCCTTCGTAAAATCTCCGTCTTCGAGAGTTGGAGTTGTAGTTCTTTGCCGCTGTGTTCTGATAGTTCTGGATCCTGATCAAGGCCTGATCTCGTCTTTCTTGATTAAATCCAGCTCGTCACGCAACAATAGGTGATTAAGTCCTTCTTGTTCCGGCAGGAGTTTGCGGCGAACTCCTGGAAAGTGTATTTCTGGTAGAATGACATACTCCGTCCCGTAGACAAGGGCGAATGGAGTTTCGCCAGTTGCTCGTCTTGGAGTTGTGCGGTGAGACCACAGTACTCCCTCTAATTCATCTGCCCAACATCCCTTCTTTTCATCGAGATGCTTTTTCAAACCATCAAGGATTATTTTGTTGATTGCTTCTGCTTGACCATTCCCCATGTGGATATCTTGGAGTGGACTTGCTAAGTCTGATCTTCTATTTTTTGCAGAAAGCTTCGAAATGATTAGAAATGAACTGTGAGCCATTGTCCGTCACGATCTTGTATGGTACTCCATGCCGACATATGATATTCTTCCAGACAAAGGCCTCCACTTGTGCGTCTTTAATGCTAGCATAGGAGTCGGCTTTGGCCCATTTTAAAAAGTAATCTGACAAAACCAACAGGAATCGCTTCTGCTTCGAGGGGTGTAATGGCCCGACGATACCATGGACCACCGCATGAACGGGTACGGTGATGAAATTGAGGAGAGCACTTCGGTTGGTTGGTGAATTATTAGCGCGTGGCGTTGACATTTCTCGCATTTGGCTGAAAACTCCTTGCAGTCTTTGATCATCGTTAGCCAATAATAATTGTGACATTTGACTTTTATTGCTAGTGCTCTCCCTCCTGAATGATTGTCACATTAACCATTGTGAACTTCTTCCATGATCTTCCTTTTGTCATTTCCTTCTACGCAACTTAACAATGGTCCTGAGAATCTCCACTTAAAAACATTTCCATCGAGTAAAACGTAACGAGCCGCCTGGGATCGAAGCTTACGAGCCACCCACTTTTCGGTTGGTAAGATCCCGTCGTATATATATTCTCTGATTGCGTCTAGCCACTTTTTGTTGCAGCCATATTCTGCTTCATCGTTGATCTCGCTTGCTTCTTCATCAGGTTGTGATTCGACAACAGGGTCGTCGTTGCTTTCGATGATTGCCGACTCTTCGAGAATGTCCTCTTCCATTGGAGCAATATCGAGTTCGGTGGATGGCGGGTTTACCGGTCCTTCCTGCATTTCAGCTGTCTCCTCCTACCCAATTGTGACTTCTCTTGCTTGCTTAGCTGCTTTCGAACGAGTTATGGCGTTCACTATGTCAGAAAAATTGATGCTTGGATGTGGATGAATTCTACCGGGATAATTCTCTTTAGATCCAGATCGGAAGCCGATGCAAGGGCTGCAAGTGCATCGGCCGAAGTGTTCTCTCCTCTTGGGATGCGTGTTTGTACTAATTTTTTGAATCGTGCAGCCAATTCCTTGATGATCTTTAGGTAAGCTTCCATTCGATCATCCTTTTCTGCGTACTCGCCACTGAATTGATTTGCGACCAACTGGGAGTCACAGAATGCGTGAAGCTGCTCGATCTTCAGGCCACCAGTGAGTTTCATTCCGGCGATAAGGGCTTCATACTATGCTTTGTTGTTGGATGCGCGAAAACCCAAGAGAAATGATTGTTCCAGAATTTCACCGGTTGGAGAGGTTAGACGTACCCCTACTCCCGAGCCATTTTTGGAAGATGAGCCATCAACGTGAAGCTTCCAAGGCGGGTTCTGTGTTTCATCGTCGATGCTTTCTTTAGGGAGTTCGATCAGGAAATTAGCCAGGACTTGAGATTTTGCACACGTGCGTCCGCGATATTCGATGTCGTATTCACTCAGCTCAATTGCCCATTTTGCTAACCTTCCTGATTGACTCGGGCTGTGCAAAACGGATCTTAACGGGGAGGTACACAGGACCACGATTGAGTGCGACTGGAAGTAAGGCCTCATTTTTCTTGCGGACATTATGACAGATAGTGCCAATTTTTTCATTTGCGGGTACCTCGTCTCAGCGTCTGTAAGGTTTTTGCTGACGTAAAATATTGGCTTATGTTCGCCGCGCTCGTCTCGAATCAACACGCCGCTTACTGCTGCGGCAGAGATCACGGTGTACAGAAAAAGCAACTCTCCTGTTACTTGTTTTTCGAGAACTGGAGGGGTAGCCAGGTAAGTCTTTAGCTGTTGACAAGCCTCTTCGCATTCTTCAATCCACTCAAGTTTCTTGTTCCCCGGCAAAGTATCGTAGAAATGCAGACATTTGCGGTGGATCATGAGATGAATCTGTTAAGTGTAGCTACCCTCCCGGTAAGTCTTTGCACTTCCCTTTTCATCTTCGGCGAAGTCATATGGACTTGCGCGCGTCGATTTGCTTAGGGTTTGCTTCAATGCCACGGTTAGTGACTAAGTATCCGAGGAATTCTCCTAATGTGACCGCGAATCTGCATTTGGTTGGATTTAACTTCATGTTGTGAAAGTTCAGCTGTGAGAAGCATTCCTCGAGATGAGCCACGTGATCCTGTTCTCTTAGTGATTTCAGCAGCATATCGTCTATATAAACCTCCATTGTCTTTCCGAGTTGATCAACGAACATCTTGTTCACCAGCCGCTGATATGTTACTCCGGCATTTTTCAGGCCGAACGGCATCACCTTGTAGCAGTATATTCCACGATCTGTTATAAAAGCTATTTTCTCCCAATCGTCAGGGTTCATCAGGATCTGGTTGTAACCCGAGAAGGCATCCATGAATGAGAAGAGTGTGTTCCCTGCTGTTGCTTCGACTAGGCGATCGATGTGTGGAAGGGGGAAGCTATCTTTTGGACAAGCTTTGTTCAGATTGGTGAAATTCACGCATACGCGCCATTTTCCATTCTTTTTCTTGACCACCACCGGGTTAGCTAGCTAGTATGGGTACTTCACCTCAGTTATTGAATCGACACGCGTGAGTCTTTCTACTTCATCATTGACTGCTTTGGCTCTGTCTGGCCCAAGTTTTCTCCTTTTCTGCTTCACTGGTTTGAACGTTGGGTCAACATTCAGTTCGTGGCTTGTTATGCCGATATCGATGTCGGGCACGTCCTCTGTTGTCCACGCAAAAGTCTTCACATTCTTTTCAAGAACAAAACGAGTTCTTCCTTGATTTTTCCGTCGAGCATTGCTCCAATCCCTACGCATCGCTCCGGATGTTCGTTGTCGATGCAAACTGATATTATGGGATCGCATGTTAGCTTAGTTACTTTTTCTTCATGATCCTTCGCAATCTGTAATTACTATAACAGTTTGGAAAGCTCTTTGACTGGCTCTCGGTATGTATTCATTTTCTTGCGCTTTGAATTTTCCACCGGATCAGTGACCAGATTTGTGAGCTTGTGTGCGGTTAGGAAGTAGACGCGAGACTCCTTTTGGTTCCCAAGAATTGTTTTTACTCCATTTGGGGTAGGGAACTTCAAGGAGAGGTGATATGTTGAAACCGCAGCGTGCATAGAATTCAACCAGGGGGTTCCCTACAATTATTGTAGTTTCTCCAGAAAATCCAGTCAATGGCTTCGGGGTTGATACTATTTCGGATAGATCGACATTCATTCTTCTAAGTATCTCGAGGAAGATTACATCCACAGTGCTTCCAGTGTCTACCAATACGCGGGCTACGTCGCAATCGTTCACAATTAATTCGATTACGAGAGGGTCGTCGTGCGGCTTGTCGATTCCGATTGTCTCCCTTTCTTCGAATGAGATCACGTCGTTTGGAAACTTTGAGGGTTTGGACCAGTTGATGCTGACATCTGCCCATTGGTAGAATGCTTTGATCGATGAGACAGTATCCGAGAAATAATGAGATCCTCCCATTATCATGCTTATTCTCCTTCTCGATCTGGAGGGTGGTGCCTCTCATCCCGTCTATCACGCTTGGAATGATCTTCCTTTGTTTGGTCGGGTTTGTAAGTGTTCACGTCCATCTCAAAATCTTTAAGGCTGATGTTTTCTCCAAGTTCGCCAGCTGCTAACTTTTTGGCAAGTTTCAGGCCACGGATGCGACAGTTTGCGGTGGAATGTCCATAGATGTGATGGTGCTTGCAGTAAGCCGTTTCGTCATAAGAATTGTCGATTTTGGTCCACGTGCTCCACGAACCTCTTCCGCGCCCTCGGCCTCTTCCTCGACCGTACCCAGGGGTGTCGATTTGATAATTATGAGCTCCTCGAAGCCTCCCTCGTGCTGAACATAGCCGGAACTTTGGTTGTTTCTCTTGCTGTTCAAAGAATTTGAAGCCTAGGGAGGATAGCTTGGTGGTTTTGCCTTTCTGTACTTCTCAGTGAGGATCTTCATCTTCTCTTCTTCAGTTATGAAATCTGCAGCTCGGTGCATCGCGTCTTGTATCGTTGTGGGAGCGTTCAGTGCGATCTCCTTCCGGAAATCGAAATTAAACCAGAGTGCTCATTTTAAGGATAGAAGGGCCGCCTTGTCGCTCAAGCCTTCTACTTTGGACATGACCGCTTTGAATCTTCCGACGAAACTTCGGAGTATTTCGTTCTGCCCCTGAGCCAGGGTCCGCAGGTCGGCATCTAAAGTTCTAGGATCCATGAATATAGAGTAATGCTTCAGGAATGCTGCAGACAGCTGGTTGTAGTTGTCGATAGAGTTTCTCTCGAGCCTCGAAAACCACTGGAGTACCGGACCTTAAAGGTGTTCCACGAAATGGAGGCATTGCCCGACATCTCTGTCGCTTTTTTTTGGAGTTAGAGCGACCCATGGCTATGGCAAAAGCCGTTAGATGCTCCTTTGGGTCGGTTTTTCCTTCATAAATTGGAACCTTCATCTTTCCTGGGTCGGGAATTCTCGCACTGGTGATCTGTGCCTTGAACGGAGTGTTCTGTGCTTTCTCAAAAACGTGATCTATTTTGGGCACATTGTTTGTTGCTTTGTGCATCATGGATCGGATCGTCTTTATGTCAGTGGCTGCTCAGTCCATATCTGCGTGCATTGCAGCCATCTCCTCCTTCTGGGCTCGGATCCCTACTATTCGCTCTCCATCGATCCGTGCTTACTCGGCCCAGAGGATGTTATCTTCCTCCTCGGTTAGCTCTTGATCTCCTCTTGCATGGCTTCTCAACTTTCGGTTCGGGTTTGGCCAGCTGCTGGGACTTCGGGGTCATCGCGACTCTCCGTGTTGCGCTCCACTTGATTCTCCTCTTCTAGATAGATTATTGGGGCCGGCTCGTCCTCCCTAGGTGCATCGCCTGGTCCTTGTGCTTTGGAGGTCAGATTTGCTGAGTTTTGATGGAGCGGCGACAATCTTCCACGGTTTCTCAGCACGTCGAGAGGGGTCGAGAAATCTAGGGCTGTTAGGTTAAGGCGCCTGACACTACGTCCGATCGGGTTTGAGATCCTATTACTAGCTCGGGTCTCCATTGCCAGGGCTTCCAATTTTTGTGTCATCGTGCCGTTCAGCTTGTCCTGCTCGTCGGCTTTTTTGAGAAGCCTCTCCAACATATTCTTCATCTCCGTGAGTGTTGATGAAGCCTCCTCGGCTTTTTCAGGTCGGTTCGTCTTATCCTCCACGCCTGGTGTCAGCAACGTCTTGCTCTCCGTCGTTGGCCATCGTCCTTCAGATCGATTTTGCGATGGTTTTTGGTGTAAGAAAATTTCAAAGGTCCCCTCAGACGGCGCCAAATTGTGGGAGTGTAAATCCACACCAATTGAATTTGTCAAGACTTTTAGAGGGATCTGAAATTTCTGAGTAAAAACCACGAACGCGAAGATCCAAAGATGGTTATTTTATTAAGCTATTTTGAAAGCTTTTCGTATGAGAGCAAAAGTACAGAGTTTTTTCTAGGTAAAAATTGCGGATCCCCTTTTTAGAGGGTGTACATGAGTATATATATAAGTCAAAGTCGGCTAGGGCGACTCCTAAAATGATAAGGAAGCTTTTCTATTTTTTCGCTCTCTTCTTTTCTTTATGTCTATCTTCCTTCTTCTCCTTCGAATATTTATGAGCCGGTTTCCCATGATGGGCTTTAGCCCATTGCTCCAACTTATCTGTTTGATGGGCCATTCGGTTTTGGTCTTAAGCCTTACAGGTTGGGTAACCGTGGACCTCACTCCGGTTCGTTGCATCAGTCCATGTTCTTGTTTGACACGTCGGCTCGGGTGGCTTCATGCGTCACGGCTCGGGTGGCATCAGGAATCATGGCTCGGGTGGCATCACTTCACGGCTCGGGTGGCATTGCTTCACGGCTCGGGTGGCATTTCTTCACGGCTCGGGTGGCGTTGCTTCACGGCTCGGGTGGCATCGTTTCACGGCTCGGATGGCATTGCTTCACGGCTCGGTGGCATTGTTTCATGGCTCGGGTGGCATTGCTTCACGGCTCGGGTGTCATCTCTTCACGGCTCGGGTGGCATCGCTTCGCGGCTCGGATGGTTTTCGTGTGACACCCGAACCGTTTTAGTTATGACACCCGAACCGTTTTTGGCATGACATCCGTACCACTTTCGGGGTGACACCCAAACCGTTTTAGGTGTGATACCCGAACCACTTTCGGGATGACACCCGAACCATTTTTGGTGTGACACCCGAACCACTTTCGGGATGACACCCGAACCGTTTTCGGTGTGACACCCGAACCACTTTCGGGATGACACCCGAACCGTTTTTGGTGTGACATCCGAGCCGTTTGAGTTTGGCTCGGGTGTTCGCGACACTTAGTTGACACCGAGTCGTTTTTATACCTTTTCTCGTCCGTTAACTTCAAGTGGGTGAAAATGACCCCAACAATAATTAATTACAAAACATATGTGATCATTAATAGGTATATAACATATCAAAAATATTGAAATATTTCAAGTCTAACTAATGTAAAAATAGATGTTATCCTTCTGTAAATTAATTATTTCTTAAATCAAATTGATGCATAAATGAAATCTTATTATATAAAGGAGGATGCTCTTAAATTAATTATGTCTTAAATCAAATTGATGTGTATCTAAATGAAAATTTTATTATATAAAGGAGGATGCGGTCAACGTGAGCGCGACACGTATGATAATTATAACTCACTAGATTGTGACATATGTCTAATATTAATCAGATGATGATATGTGTTAAAATTTAAAATTAATTAAGCAAAAAATAATATTAAAAGTGGAAAACTAACAAAATAATTGTCCAAGTAACTTACCAAATAGTAAAAAAGGAAAAAAAAATTATATTTCAAACTAATTAGAAGAAAAATGGAAAACTTCTAATAGTCCAAACTAATTATGGAAAAGAAATAAAATTTCTAAAGTCCAAACTAATTATAAAAATCAATTAAAAAAGAAAATAAAGAGAATATAAACCATAAAAATACAAAAAGTAGAGAGAAATTAGAAATTTCAATTAAGAAAAAAAGGCGAATGATAAAACAAAAGAGATTATGTTAGAAAAACAAAAAACTAGAAAAGATATATATATCTCAATTTAAAAGTTTAAGATATGCACAACTATACCAAAGAAAAAAAAATCTATAAGCATATTTATTTTTTCAACATAATTATAGAATATCACAAAGAAAATAAAAATCTTTTGCCTATGACGGTATTTGTACTTTCCAATGTTAAAAAAATAAATTGTATAAAATGAAATTTATACATGTTAAAAAAGAATAATAATATATTTATTATTAAGATTCAAGATTGTTTAAGGTTTGGCGAGTATAGATTTCTATGATAAAGAAGCCGATGACATAAATAATATACATTTATCAATCATGGATTTATATATGTGATGTTTGATAAAATTATTTTAAAAGATTTTCTAGGTCTTTTATGATGAGATTATTCACATGAAATTTATTTTATTCTGATTTAACTCTATAGTATTTGAAATATTTTTACGATTTTATCACATAATTAACGTATATTTATAATGTGTAAAAATATATATATTTTGTTATTAATAATATGATTTGAATTCCACTTTTATTTATATATATATAATATAAATTACAAAATGAGAAATAAAATATAAATTGATCTATAATTATTTAAAATTCGTATTTAATTCAGCCAATTATTAATACAATTTTTAATGTTATAAGCGGATCTAATCTAGTTTACCCATAGAACTACATGTTGTCTTTAGAGGTTAAATTAGGAAGGGAACATATAAAACGGCAGGCAGTGCAACTGTAGATAAGATAAATTGACAAAAACACGAATCACTCGCTCCACGGTTCTCTGTTTCCTCCTTCCATGGCTACTGCTTCCTTCGCTTGCTCACTTTTTTTTTCTCCACTAACCAAATCATCCACCCGATTGAAGCTCTTTAATCCGAATCAGCTTCTACGCTCGGACTATGGAACGAGGAGCGTTGTTATCAGGTCCATGACGGTCCAAGAAGATGACAAGAGGACGAGCGATGAATCAATGAGCATTGACAATTTACGTGGATTTGTCGATCTTAATGTCGGAAAATGGACTGGCTCCTTTCATGTATGACAAACCCTAACCTTTGAAATCCGGATTTTTGCTTCGTCTTTTTTTTAATTAGATTATGTTATGACGAGGTCCTCCTTTTTTTTTGTTTTGCAGCAATTTGATGGTAATGGGAATTTGTTGCATAAGATTGATACTCGGCTTTCTGCTAGTTCGTATGGAGAAGATGAGCTCATCAGCCTTAACCAATCGTATGATTCGTGATTTTCTGTGTTTCTGCTTTGATGGAAATAAGTGTTTTTGATAAGATTAACATGAAAGTTTTATGTAAATTTTTAGGTTATATATAAAGCAGCCTACATCAGCCACTTCAGTAGCTGAAGAGGAAGAAGAGGAACCGGAATGGGTAGAATACAAAATCAAAGAAACCAATATGTTCACTGTAGACAAATATCAACAGGTGAGAGTAATTATGTTATCTCAATCAAGATACTAAGTTTGAGTATCATCTTAGGGATTTGATTTAGTTATCTTTGACTATCTCATTTTTATCTATTGATACCCATCATCAGTAGTCTGCAGATTGGATTTTTCCTTAAGGAGAGAGCATTTTCGCTGAGGTATCAAACCGCTGGGATGTTGGATACAACGTTAAGGCAAGGTGTTCTCGGGGAAGATGACACTGGAGAAGAATCACCAAGGTTTGTTTCTTATGCCCATTGCCAATTCTTCTTCTATACAACATTTTATGCTCCATGAAGCATGAGTGTAGATTTTAATAATAAGCTTGTTTTAACAAATTTTCAGATTTCTTAAACTTCCATCTCGGCGTCCTGCTTTAGTATGTGAGAACTGCTTGTATTCTAAGAAGATGGATAGAAGGGCTAGAGCCTTTCACATCATGGATCCTAAAGGTGTTCTTGAAATGCTTATTGTTTTCCTCGAGGAAAGAGGGGTAGAGAATCTCATTCATCCACTCCTCAACGATTCTCAGGTAATTTGTTTGTTGGATTTGTTATCTGAGTCGAGCTCAGCAAATAGTTATCCTCGCTACTTAAACATGATTGCATTCTAGTGCCTTTTCAAATGATGTTTTTCTTTCGTTTTAGGATGATGCAGAAAGGATTACCCCGTTTCTCGGTACTTGGAAAGGTCGTTCAGTAACAAAACGAAGCGGTGTCTATGGAGCAACGCTCTCTGAAGCCGACACTGTTGCTGTTCTTGAAATGAATTACAAAGGTCAGGTAGTCCAGGTATATAATATTCAACAATCCCACATAGAAATTGATCCTTTTAGCCTTTGTTTATATGAATGAGATGTCTCTGACCATGAAAGGTTTTGATGTCAATCAGGATATTTCCTCGACATCCAATGACAAAAACGTTACAACAAATGTGCACTGGGTGGGAAAAATGTCGAATAACTTGGTCACGTTCGAGGAAGGATACCAAATGACCCTGTTACCAGGAGGTATGTACATGGGATGTCCCTGTGACGTAGCAAAGAGTGTTGCTGAGTTAAAGTCTTTCCATTTAGAATTCTGTTGGCTTGAATCACCGGTCTCGAGACAGAGACTCGTACGCACATATGACCATGAAGGTTTAGCTGTCTCATCAACTTATTTTTCCGAGATGAAAGTGTGAGTTTCTTCTTTGTTAACCACACTGATCATTTATGTTCTTGTACTGTTCGAGATCTCTGTAATGTTTCTGGAATGTTGCAAATAATGAGACGACCCTTTTGATCTCACATCATTTGACTTGAAAATTGGATAATATAACGAACTAATACAGCTAGGTGTGAAATTACGCATATAAACTTGGGTTTTGCTAAGACAAACAATTTAGGAGAGGCTACCTAATATTTCAAATATTTCTCTTTAGAAGACGGCAAAAGAGGGAAAAATAAACCGACAAAAAAATTGGTTGTTAAACATCCCAATCAATTCTGATTGTCTACAACTTTATTGTTACAAGTTGGGACTCGTGACCTTAAGCTTTTTGTTCATCATAACTTAGCTGTCAAAAAGATTAAAAATTCTTGAGATAGATTGAAAAATAAGGACCTCTGCAAAAAAAGTTTTGTCGTTGAGCAAAAATTCAGATTTTTTCCCTTGTCAACTTTAAACCAGAGCCACCAAAATCGAGATTTTCTGACTATGGTACGTTATGTTGTGATGAGTGGTTACATCGTTAAAGTGAATTAATGAGGCAATGATCACAATTCATATGATTCCCTTTAGTTTGAATTGTTTGTGATTTCCTTGAATGAATTATTATTTTCACGGCAAATCATATTATTTGCCAGGGATTGAATAATTGAAATCGGAACCGGAAATAACCAAATCGGTCATAGCTTCACCGGCTTTGAATCCGTATTTTTGACACAACAACACGAACGCGAACCGGTAAAACAAGAAAACCGGACAAATGAAAAATAATCATTTTTTGAAAATCTGTGAATTTGTTGTCCGACTATTTTGATTCCTCATTGTTTATGAGTTATGAGCTAGATAATAATTTTTTTTTTTTTAAAAACAAATTTTTTTCTGCCATTAAAGTAAAATCTGAAGAAAACTAATCGCAGATCAAAGGATGTATAGAGATCCTGGACTTTGTATGATAATAAAGCTTTAAGAGATGATGGACAGAAGAAAAATGTACAAGATCGAAGAATCCAATAGCAAAATAAAAACATAGAATGAGAGGAGAAATGTAGGGCAAAACCCATCTCGCTTTGGCAGCCTAAGGATAAGGAAACAGCAAAGCAGAGAGATGAGAAAGGGCCCGATTGAATGATATGCGCCTACGCACCCTTAGGGTACGCCACAAATCCCATGGAAACACCTTATCTCGTGGTATACCACGCCACCCCTCACTCACGAGGGAAGCGCTCGGCCTCAGGCGCTACTCTTTCTTTCTCTTCTTCTAGGGTTCTCACTCTTTTATACACCCCACCCCCTTTTGTTTTTCTCTTTTTCCATTTTTACCCCTTCATATATATCTTCTTCCATTATTCACCCTTATAGACTATCATTTCATAATTTAACTCAACAATTGGGGTAAACACGGTAAATCACATCATGAGAGAGAGGTTAACTGACACTCCCGAAACAAGTATAAGAAACATTTCATACCCAAATAACGAAATTTATAATCCATCACACAACTAATTTCAAAATATTCTTTTAAAACTTCCGTAGACTTCCAACTCTCTTACTTTCAATTGATTCATTCTTGTTTTCATTCGTCTGCCCGTCGTTTCAACGATCTGACTATTTCTTGTAATCACCGAGTTTTGAGCTTTAATATAACAAAAATCTTCAAATCCCCAAACTTTTTTTACTATCTCATACTTAGTTGAATAACCAGTTCAACAATAGATTATAAACTTGACTAAGGGATGTTTAATCCGAAGAAACCAATCCAATCATATCCAATCTAACCGAAAACCATAATTTAATATATGGATTCGTTTTTTATATTCAACAACAACAAGAAAATCAGATCCAAACATAAGAAGGAAAAACCGATTTTATTTGAAAATTTAACATAATTGACTAAATCTTGAATCCAGAAACAGTACTAAACCATTCATAATATATTATGTTTTACTTCGGATACTAGTTTTTGTAAAAAATAAAATCTAGAAAAAAGCCGAACGAAAATTTTGATTGTACACCTAATCTAGACATTAACATTTTAAAGTTAGATAGAATCAGGAACTATTAAAAAATCCAAACGGAAATCTGGGTTGTACATCCTAAACTCAACTCTTAACACTTTAAAGTTATGGCAAATTTTTTATAAAATATGGCAAAACTAAAAAATCCGGACCGAAATCCGGATTATACACCCATAATCTCAACTCTAACACCTAAAAAACAGATGGAATCGGGCACTGTGAGCTGTTGTCGACAAAGCAAAAGAATAAGACGGGTACGAACTCGAGTCAACGGTTCATGGACGGGTCAACCTAATTAGAGTAGGCTCAAGCCCATACAAGTTGTTACAATAATTAAAGGAAAGAGTTTGGGGTAGGGTTCTTGGCCCAACACTTGTAAGGAGCTATATATACTCTCTTATGATTCAATTCAATACAGAATTGTCCCATAAGAAAAAATTTAGAAGAAAAGAATCAGAGAGATAGAGCCACGATGAAGAGGCTTAAGGGTTTCAGTATTCTTCAACCTTGAGACTTCTTCTTATCTGTTTGTTGTCACATTCACGTCATCAGAACTATGTCTTTAGTTTCTGTTCTCTATTCTTATTATACATGCAAAAGAGAGAGAGATAGATATGTGAGGTTAAAGCGTGAGATAAAAAGGGATTATTCTTGTAATCAATTGATTGTTCTAGTGGATCGTTGAGAGGACAGTCTCTCACCAGATGTACTGAAAATGAACTGGGTGAACAAATTTTTTGTCTAAATTGAATCAACAATAAATCTAAACGTACTAAGGTCAACTGGTCGTAATTAGTTTAATACAAAAGAGCTAAGCTTGAGGTTGAATTCGATATTAAAACCTCACAAGTAGTATAAGAGCACCATGTCTAAGCCAGAAGAAGAATATAGTTATGATGGGCATAAAAGTTCAACCTCTTACTATCAAGTAAGGATTAATCTCTTACGCTTGTGACAAGCTTTAATATTTATAAGCCCTATTGATGCGGTATTTAAACTACTAATAAGTTTTAACTTTAGATAACCACAAGTGTATGGAACATGTCATTGTAGCATTTAAGGGTCATTCTTCCACAAGAAGTATGCAAAGGCAATAAGAATGCAAGATACTATAGAAGCTCAGCCAATTTCAAAAGGTGTGTTTTGTAACCAACTAACAACCTAAGCAAATGACGTAATAAGCAAGTAAAGTTATCGAACAAGAAATATAAAAGAAAGCATGCATAAGTAAATTAGTGTGATGTAATAAGCAAGTAAAGTTATCGAACAAGAACAAGAAATATTTTTTTTTTTAAAACACAGAGTATTTGTTGTGTTATTAGTGTGATGTAGAAACATAGTAAAAATTATGGTGTTTGTATTTTTCTTTAATATGATAAAGAGAGAAAGAGAGATTTACAAGGCAAAAAGATTTGTATAATACATGTAAAAACATGTTCTCTCTTCTTTCAGAGAATATTACATAATTTATAGAGACCATAAAAAGAATTCGGGTCATTTTGGTTTCATTGAATCACTTATGCATGGTCCAATGCATATCCAGAGGATCATCGTGGCTATCTTACCAGAGACGACAACTTAGGCGGACGCGTCTCTCATCCCCAAGAAGACGGAACTCCTACCCAGAGCTCTACGACTATTCCCATAGGACATTCCAAGGCCTTATGCAAGACATCTACGACCCCGTACGGAGGATCCGAAATCTTACCCGAACAATTAGGATTTAGTACCGGATATTATTTTCAATGTTTACATGTATTTGTGAGGGTTTGAACTCCCATGTTAGGGTTTAGTACTCCTTAATTTTCAAAAAAATTGAGGGTACGATGTTAATGAATAATTTTACTCATTTCCTTCAAAAAACATTAATGAAAAGTATAAATAAATAAAACTATTTGCGATAATTAAAGATAATAAATGAATATACTGGAAAAGAGGATAAAAAAAAATTTATCTTCAAAATGAATAAAACATTACATCTTATATACAAAATAACGATTACTTATAAAATTAGAATACTCATTTCTAAAATTAGATCTAAAAATTAAAAATTGAATAATAAATTCAAAATTATTAATATGGTATAAGTGGCATCATGTTCCTAGGATTTTAAATATTGTTTAGATGTTGTGACAACTTAAACCATTCACAATACTATGTGATTAATTAAATCTGAAAAATACATTAGGCATGTATTTACTTTAGTTGCATGATTTTAGTTTTGGTTTAAGATTCACAAAAATACCGATTGAAAAACAATTGGTCACAATCTTGAATATGTCATTGATTGCTTTCGTAATAATAAGAGTAAATATTCGGGTTTATTTTTTTACCACAACTACATTGTTGATAACAATATCATTTAAGTTAATTATAAAAGCTAAATTTAGTAATAGATCATAATAACATATTTAATGACACTATTATTTGAATAAATTTAGTGATCAACCAAAATATTTATGAGATATTTTTTCATCTCGAAATTTTCTCATCTACTTCGTATGCATATGGATATATGTTTCCATACTATAAATTAGATTAAAGTTATTTAACAACGCAATCAAATAACCTCAAATATTTAAGTTAGTTTATGTAAATTATGTAAATTTTATCCCATAACGTTTAAATTATGTAAATTAATTATTGAAAAACAACATCTAAAAAAATTGTATTTTAATGACCAATAGTTTTGGAACAAAAACAAAATTTAATAAAATCTCTCCTGTTACTTTTCTAGTATACTCTCTTATGATTCAAAACAAAAGGGTTGTAGAAGAGAAAGTTTAGAAGAAGAGAAACGAAGAGACAGAACCACTGAAGAAGCTAAGGGTTTTAGTTTTCTTCAAGCTTGGGACTTCATCTTCTATGTTTGTTGACACGTTCACGTCGTCAAAATTAATATCTTTAGTTTATTTTCTTTATTCTTATTGTATCTGCAAAAGGAGAGAAAGAGATACGTGAGGTTAAAGCGTGAGATAGAGAGGGATTATTCTTGTAAACACTTGATTATTGTAGTGGATCATCGAGAAAATAGTCTCTCCAGAAATGCTGAAATGGAACTGGGTAAACAAATTTCTTGTGTCTAAATTAAATCAACAACAAATTACTGGTAAATACAAAAGAGTTAAGAGTTGAGGTTGAATTCGATATTAAAACCTCATTGGCAAAATTGAAATTTCCGCAATTTAGGGGAAATAACAGACAATAACATAGTATACTGGAGGAAACAAAGTGCGAGTTACAACAAAGGGCAAACTCGAGAAGATGACTTCAAGAGTTTTGCATTATGAACGTTATATAAGTTATAACAAATAATCAAAATATATATAGATGTACATAAATATATAAATATACAACATATTGAAGAATAACACAGTTTTAGTTGGTTTCTTCATCCAAAGGTTGAGAATACAGTTTTACCCGAGAGTTTCCCCATCCTCCGGGATTAAAAGCATGGGAATTTGACCGTGGTCCACGAAATCAATCTTGCTCAGCCTCAGACAGCATAGTACATGTTCCGGCAGCTCTTCTGGTTTTTGAGCCTGTTTCATGTTCCATTTTCAAGAAAAACAAAGTTTGAATCTTGTATTCTTCAAGAACAAAAGATCCTCTAGTCCGGTTTACATATACATTGTATGAAGTTTTTGCTCATTACCTGGATGGTTAAGCCGAGATCAAGAGTTCCATTCTTCAGTCGATCTCTGAATGCTTCAAGTCCTTTCCGTGATATGTAGCTGAATCGATGGACATCCAAATCAATCTCAAAGTAGTTTGGACCCTGTGGAGAGGTAAAAGCAATCTTAATTAGGTGCCAAAGACGACTTCTTTTGTGAGTTTAAGAGGTTAGTGGCGCTTAAACCTTAAAGAAGTTGTGTTGAGGACGAGAGAGGACGGGTTTCTCGTTGTAAGCCTGTACAAGTTTCTTTTCGGTCGAGCTTAGAGTTAGATCTTCGGGGTTAACAAGTCCAGCAACAATCTTAAGCCTCTCACGGAAAGCAACAGTGTTGTCTTTAGCAAACCCTTTCACCTTCTCCATCTCGTCATTAACAAGTTTCTGTTTTGAAACAGAAAAAAAAGAAAAGAAAAGGAAGTATTCAGATCAATCATGGAATGTGAGAAGTGTAAAGGAATGGCTTTTAAAGCTACCTTGATGCTGTCCTGATACTGCTGAGAGGTTTCTTTTTCGAAATTGTCACGTAATTTAAAGTAAAGTACAATGCTCATGCCTTCTCCATCGCTATCTCCAAGGAACATTGCAGCAGGATAGGTTGGTAACTGCCAATGAGGCACAAAGGTCAGGATCATTTACACATATATGCAATATCAAACGCTATCTACAACTCGCTTCTTATGAATATCACACAAGCAAAAGTTAGTGACAAACCAAAGACAAAGAAACCATTGATGTTGAGTGGTAGTTACCTGAATGTTGACAATGAGAAGAGCAGGGAGCTTTGCATCGGCTTTGATGTTTGGAAGTTCGATGTGTTGAGCAATATGATCAATCTTCCTTGGACAGACAAACAAGTCAACGCCAATAGGAGTGTACGGACACTGATTTGGAGCTGGGGATTTCTTTTTGTCTCTGCAAACATCATTTTTCAACAGTTATAGACGAAACAGTTTCTCTTAAGAAATACATAAAGCAGAGTGGTGAAAGGTGTACTTGAAATAGGTTTCTCCACGGAGTTTAAAAGTTGAAGGCGGTATCTCACACCAGCTTCCACTAGACTGTTTCTCTCTGGCTGAGCAAGGAATGATGAATCCCGCTTTTGGACGGTACAGCAACTTACGATGCTCAGTAACTTCCTCACCGTCGCACGATCTCCTCTTGAATGAAAGCCGATAAACGGCAGATTTTCGTTTCTGAGATGTGGGTGAGTTTAGAGTCTTTTCGTTGAAACTAACCGTTGGCATCAATCGGCTCAGGCTGGATCTCAGGGTTTTCTCTTGAGAGTTCCGTTTCTGTTCCTTCAAGCCTTTAAAGCTTGCATGGTCGATTAGTTTCTTCTTGTTGTTTCCGGTGAGAACAGAGAGACCACTAGGATCCTTGTACACACCTTTGCTCACAAACTTCTCGGTTTTACTCCCATCTATCTTCAAGTAAGTCTCATGGTATTCTTCGTACTTTCCTTTCCCATCCACAATGCACGAAGAAGATTCGAATTGAACTAGTTGACCATTTGGGATATTACCCGTCGCACCACCCGCTGATGATACGTTATCCGCTGGGAGAGATATGGTGAACAAAATTCAGATCTATATCGACATTAACAAAATTGTTCCTCTGTTTGTATTTTCATTTCAGGTGAGCTTTTAAGCTCTGTGAATCCTGAAAAGAATCTAGATTGACATTTACCTTCAGGCAGGCTGATGAAGTCCTCATCTGAGTCCGAATCAAGAACACTGACAGAGTCAAACCATGCATCATCTTGCGAGATAGCTGCAACAAAATGAGTTCCATAGGTAAAAATCTAGGATTGTCCAGTTATTATCTTTTCTAATTATAAAAAAATCCAAAATTTATATGATCTACCACTGCAAGTTCGCCTGTACAGAAAATACTCACCAAAAGAAACTCGGCTCCCAACGTCACTGGGCCTTCTAATATTTGCATGAGGAACAATATCAGATACTTTAGAAAAGTGTTTGGAAGATCTGCGACGGCCTTTACCTCGAGGCCTAATTCCTCTTGAATGGGTTGACACACATCCACCCATTTTCTTTATACTTTTATTTATATCCTGTTCAAAGAAAAATGTAATGGGTGAAAAAGAAGAAATCTCATGAAAAGGCCAATGCTTCTAACAAATCTGCAACAACATATAAACACACATTTTTCGAAATCCCCACATACAGAAACTAGTTGTTGTTACATTCTGGCTTATTACTAACATTGGGACCAAGTCACTGCCTGGCTTTTTTTTTGTTTTCTTCTCTGAACAGGTATATCCAGTTTGAAGAATCAATACAAGATCTCTCAACTATAAAATATTGTAGCCAGCTCAACAGTGTACCAATTAAAAGAGGAAGTGGGGCACAAGAACATGTAGAAACAAAATCTCAATATTAGATTATACTAACAGGAAGATCTCAAAACATCAAACCAAAGTTTTCTTTTCATTGTTACACCAAGTTGTTTGTTCACATGAGCCAAAGGGATTGCTGCAAAAACAAGATTATAACCTAACAGAAAATTCTCAAAGAACAAAACCTAACACTGTTTATGCCCTAAACCAAATTTTGATGGGAAAAAGCTCTTAATAATCTCCATGGCAATACACTAATTGCTAAAGCTTAATTTCACGGGAATTGGGAATGAAATTCAATCACTTTCAGCTTCATAAAAGAACAATTTTTCCCCAGAGAGTTGAACATAAAACTAAAAACGTCAACATCATTCAGGAAACAGGAAATAGGAATTGTCAAATAAATAAAAATAAAAAAAATTATTCTCCAAAAGAACATATTCGCATGCAGTGCAATCGCTGAAAAAAGACGCAAAAGATCATGATCGATCCGTAGCTAAATCAGAAGAGATCAGAACGAGAGAATTAATAAAACGGGTCAAAAAGATAATGCATGATCCACAATGTAACATAATTTAAAGACGAATCTAAGCTTGAAAAAGCTCGAAATCGATGAATCTAATTGCCGATTTGTACACCTGAAAAAAAGAGGCATGGTAAAAGGGCAATCCCCTTTTTGTGTTGTTGTCTGAAAAAAAAGGAAGAATCTTCCCGTAGTTGCAGAGATTAGACCCAACCAAGAAGATCCCAGGAAGGAAGTAAGCCGAATTAGATTTTAAACCCGAAAATTTCGGATCCGGGCACGAACACCAATAACACAAAAGTGCTTCTTCCCTTTGTCCTTCTTTCTTGTCTCTCTAGTCTCTACTCTCTCTCTCTCTATAAACGAAGAGGAGCGTGAGGACTCAGAGAGGAGAGAGAAATTTCCTTTGGTTTTAATTGCAAACTACTAAAAAGCTTTTGGAATCAAAATTTATTAATGGATAATTATAGCCATAAGGTAAGTTAAGTTAGTAACTAGGGATAAGGTAAAATATCCTACCAGATACATTATCCGGTTTGATCCGATTTAAAATAGGATCAAAATATCTCATATACCATTACCCTCCAAGCCAACAAAATGATCTCTCATATACCCTTCTTATAAAAAATCATTTCTTTTATATTTTTTTTTTAAATAAAAAAATTGATAAAAAAACTTTCCAACCCTTAAAAATTTTCAATATTTACCAACCCAACTATCTAAAAAGATGGGCCGTGCCCACCCAAAAACTGACTCGGATCCATATCCTGTAAAATCCCCAAATCAAAATATTTTCCCAAAAAAAAACTATTTCATCTTCTCTTTTTCCCCAAAACGCTGAAACCCTTAATCGTGACCCCTTCACCGCGAAGCCGGCGAAACCCTTCGGTCTCAGTCCGTCGTTTCATTTTCACCGTGATCTTCTTTCTCCATCCGTTGTCTTCCCCGACATCTCATTCGCGAAACTCTTCTTTCTCCGAAGGTAAGGATTTAGATTTGGAAAAAGGTTTTGATTTTTGGGTTTTGATTTTCCAACTGTTAATTCAAGGTTTTGATTTTGCCTGTGTGACTTTTGGGTGGATTGGGAAAAAAAATTAGTGTTAGGGTTTGGATTTTGAAATTTGAGAATTTTGGTTGACGGTTTTTGGAGGATGAAATCTAATAGATCCTGGATTTTGCAACTGAAATATGTAATTGATTGTGTTTTTTTTTTATAATCCATGAATCAAAATACCTCCGCGTATGAAGAACGCTTCTTATAGAAGGGGAAAGCCTCCTCCTCCTCCTCCTCCGCCAACAGAAGCGGAAGGAGAAATCGCGGCAGAAGAAGAAATCGCAGCCGATAGTGGTTCTTCAAAAGATGGTTCTTCAAATACCGGATCTTCAAATGCCGGATCTACAAAAACTGGATCTACAAATGCCGGATCTACAAAAACTGGATCTACAAATGCCGGATCTACAAAAACTGGATCTACAAATGCCGGATCTACAAATGCAGGATCAAATGCCGGATCTTCAAATGTCGGATCTTCAAAGGTAATTAGATTTAAAATGTATGATAAAAAGAATGATTGTGGTATTGTTTGTTGAAACTGAAAGAATGGATTAACCTAGTATTCCTGGAAAAACTAGGTATTATTAGGGACAACTACGTGTTCTGGGACTGTTTTGGTACAAATATGTATTATTAGGTACAACTATGTGTTTGATTTGTTCAACATAGTACCTCTATTTGTTGATGATGCTTGGTACTTCTGGTACAACTACGTATTACTAGGTATTACTATGTGGTGATGATGTTTGGTACTTCTGGTACAACTAGATATTACTATGTACTATTATGTGGTGATGCTGTTTGGTTCCTCTTGGTGGAACGATTCATTGAAATTATGTTTGATTGTAGGATACCGAGGAGGATACTGAACCACTACAGCCTATGAAGTTCTTCTTTAGTCACACCGACTATACGACGACTTGTAAGATAGCAACGAGGTGTGATGTTGGGAATACAGTGGATACCTTAGAGGAGATACTTTCAGCGTCAGAGAAGTAATGGTTTAGAAAGCATCCTCAGTTCAAGCATATTTGGCACATGTTTAGGCAGACAAACCGCAAGGTTATGGGGATGTGGATGATGCTGCTTCATACAGCTTGCACGGAGAAGAGAAGGGTATGCTGGTTTGTGCTGAATGGCGTTCCTGTCCGCTATTCGATGAAGGAACATGTCATGATTTCTGGATTGGATTGCCATGACTTCCCAGAAAACTATGAGACAGAGGGGAATCTTACCTTTTTGGAAAACCATTTTGGCCGAACAAAGAAAATAGAACCAAAGCATGTGGAAGATCTGCTGCGTTCAACGAAAGGTGAATGTGGTGTAGATCGATTACGGATTGATGTCCTCTTCTTCTTGTGCAAGATAATCAAAAGAAGGGCAAAGGCGTATGGAGGATCCATAGATCCTTTCTTACTCAGAGTTGTGGCTGATTTGGAGCTGTGTAAGAAGTTTCCTTGGGGGAGGATGACATTTAAAGATTCTATCAAAAGCATTTGGCACTTGGTGAATCATTTTGAAGGATCAGTTCAAGGAAATTGACCTTTTCTATATTTATAATTTCTTTGGAGGTAAATGAACTATTTGAATCAGATATCTCAATTTATTTTATGATTTAAGGTATGTGATATAGTAACTATATGGGATTAACTCTCTGTGTAGCTCCTAGCGTTCGAGTGTATTTCAGACGTGTAGGAAATTTTGTGTACCAATAAGAGACGTACACAATAGTTGTCCACGAATGTGCAGAAAGAAGTTCAAAGAAGTGGCATGAGATGTTTTCCATTGGAAGACATAAATGAAGCTCTTGGAACTACAAAGGTTATAATTCGGTTTATAGTCCATAAATTAATTATGATAGTCATTATCTAACCTTAATTTTGTGGTAATTTATTTATATTCACAGAATATTCGGAGTTGCTTGGAACCTGAGTCGGGTGAGGAAGCTCTTTTGACTCGCATCATGAAACGCGACTTAGATGATAAGATAGATGACATTGACCCAATTGCTGATGCTTGGGACAAGCGTGTGGATTTGCAGTAGAAAAAGATATGGTGGGAAGATCTCTATAATGTAGATGTTGCTTCCCGAACAGCCGAACATATGGAGGAGCAAGAAGGGGAAAATGTGGTACCTGCCAAACGGCTGAATGAGCAATATGAGGAGCCAAAAGTGGAGCAACAAAAGGCGCAACAAGAGGAAAAGCCGCATTTTTTCAAAGAGCTTGAAGATAAGGAGGATAAAGGGATGACAACAATGGAAGAATGCTTTAAGAGAATTGAGAAGAAGGTTGTTGATATTGATACAAGACTGAAATGTGTTGAAGTAACTGTGAACAACGAAATGAATCGAGGATTTGGTGGAGATGGTATGGATTTTCAGTATGGAAGTGCATGGGAAATATCTGGTTTTGAGAAGGGTGGAGGAACTTCAGCAGGTTGTGAGATGGGTGGAACTTCAGCTGGTTTTGAGATGGGTGGAACTTCGACAGTAAATGGAAAAGGACAAAAAGTAGGTGGAGAAGAGATGGATGTATGTGTATACATCGGTACTCTTTTTACTCCTACTCCAACTCATGCTCCGACTCCTACTGTTTCTCGTACTCTGACTCCTATTTATCTCAAATCTGGCCATAAAAGGACCAAGATGTGTTCTAAGAAGAAATGTTCAAGGGAGAGGAAAACCCGTCCTTCAAGGTTCCTCAAGTCTCATTTTACTAGGGGATGATGTTGTTGAGTACATTGAAATTTGTTTTTTTTTGGTTTTTGCAATGGATGTCTATGTTTGATGTATGATGGAACTCGTAGGTACAATTGGTTTTGTTAAGAACATCCAAGTATTTATGTACAACTGGGTTTTTTAGATACAACTAAGAGTATAATGTACAACTGGGTTTTTAGGTACAACTAAGGGTATAGTAAAAAACTAAAAGAATTTCACGCAAGAATCATGCAAAAAAATGAATAAAAAAATACATCATTTAACACATGCCAGATAAAATTTACAAATAGTTTTCTAGTTGTACTCGGTTGTACGGGAACAACATAGTTGTATTTTAATAGTTTAAATTTATAATTAGTTAAACCATGCTCGAAACCAAATTTTTATGGTTGTACTTATGATAGTAGATAATTATAGTGTATTTACTACTCTTTCATGTAATAATATTTGTCATATGCTATTGTTTGTGTGTTTTACGGAATATATGGATGAGATTTACAAAGTAATCATAAAGGTATAAGGTAGTTGTTGTTAAAATACGTTGTTTGTTTTTTTATTTTAATTTTTTTTACAAAGTAATAGTATGGATTTATTATTAACTTAGTTGAAATAGATATTCATATAAATACATTTTCAGTGTTTTTTAAAATTTTATTTCTATTTTTTTACTCTTCACCAAATATACGTAGTTGTGCTAGTTATACCTAGTTGTACCACGACAGAAAGAAAAACAAATGTTCAAAGTACCAGTTAAACTTAGTAGTACAAGTTATACCTAGTTGTACCACGACATATTGAAAGAAAGACAAATTTCAAAATACAAACATCTACACTAACATAGAAATTAACCCTGGTTACTATCATTATTGAGTAATCATACAACCGCCCCGCCGCAGAGTTACTTTTCCTCCGTCGATGTTCTCCTACTGATGGGTACCTTGTTATTTGAGTTCTTCCTTTCATCTTGACATAATCCGGAGGTAAGGCAAATAAATCTCGTATATAGTCTGCAACAATCCACTGAGACATGTGGAGAATTGGATAAATGGTCCTGCAATAAGCCAATGCCCACTGCTCCATCCAATAGTATTTGGAGCACAACTCATGTAATTGGATCTCGCCTTTCGGGTTTGATATGGCAGCAGCTATTGCATGGACGCATGGATACCTGTCTATATCAAAATACTTGCAACTGCAATTTTTCCTTGTCAAAATCAACCAAATAAGTATTGCCATCGCGTCCAATCACATTGTACTCAAGCATTAAGCTGTTTAGCTCATGCATAATTAACTTCTTTGCTTCAATACATCGGTTGTACAATTCATGATCCACAAGAGGAACCAATTATGTGCGTTCGATGCTCCTGCAGAACTCTTCATATGCTTGTTAAACCACTCAGCCAATTTCCCAACAATTGAATCAATCATTGGTAATAACGAGCACTCCGTTGCGTCTTTAAACACACCATTAATAGATTCAGCATAATTGGTGGTGTCTATGTTATACATTTCTCCTGGACAATAACATCTTGTCCATTTTTTATCGTCCACGCTTCTATATAGATAATCCTGTGTAGTAGGATATCTTTGCCTAAAAACACCATAGAGTTTTTTGAACTCAACCTCTGTATAAGTCTGGGCGCATTCCCTGAACTTCGTTCCAACTGTGTCTTTGTTGACGTTAGAGTAGCTTGCTTTCACATTCTGAGACAAATTATATATACAATACCCATGGTGAGACAATGGGAAGACCTCACGGATCGACTTGATGAGACTTTGATTTCTATCAGAAAGAAACACCAATTCAGGAGCATCCGGTACTACTGATTTCAACATCGTGAAAAACCAAGTCCAACTTGCATCTTTCTCATGATCAACTACACCAAAAGCAATTGGATAATGGTGATGATTAGGATCCTGAGCTGTAGCAACAATCAACATTCCACCGTGTACAGTCTTAAGGTGGGTTCCATCCACAATGATCACTTTCCTCATTGCTTGGAAGCCTTCGATACAAGCTCCCAACGCAAAGAATAAGTACTTAAACTTGTGTTCCTCATCCAATTTCACACATGAAACTGTGCCATAATTCATCTGCTCTAACATGTACATATAAGAGTACACCATCCTATAACTTTCCTCTGGACTACCCCGATCATCACTAGCAGCTTGTTTTTTTTCCTCTCATGCGGTAGAATATGATACATTAACACCAAGTCTTGTTTGAACCATACCTATGAGGTTTTTTGGAGTTGGAGTGTCAAATTTAGCTGGAGAATCTTCATGGATAACAGATGCTACTAATCGTGGATTGCCTTTCCGTCGATTTTTGCTTATACTCGAACTTTTCCGAGAACACGTATGCATCTTGTTGTACCTTCTAACCGAGAATCAGTTTCAATTCTTAAGCTTCGTAGCTCGTAAGGACCACTTGCAACCCGTAAGGACCACTTGCAACCATTTCTTGATTCACGATATTTTACCACATACAACACTGTATCCGACTTGCTAATAGCAAACTCAAAACAGTTCTTATGTGCACCTTTTTCAACCAAATATTGCACTTCCTCCTTGCGCTCAAATTCTTGACCTTAAGTCATATTAATACCATCTTCTCATTCAACATTTGCAAACTGTTCTTCTACCACAACGGGTGTGACCTCTGTATCTTCATACAAACCATAGTTGTCTACGTTAGCAACATTCTCACCATATGTAATACCAACATTGTCCAACTCATATTGTCCTGATGGTTCCCCTGAGTAAAGAGTAACGAGACCATCGTTTACTCTAGCATTCCCTCTACCACTAGAAAGCAACTCTTCATTTTAGTTACACAAATTTCACTTCCTTGGTCCTCTCTTACAACTTCCTCACACCCCTGATTTTGCTCACACCCCTGATTTTCTTCGACATCTTTGATGAGCTCCACATGCAATACAATTCTATATTGATCATTATTCACTTCTAGTAAATAACCCAAAACATCTTCATCATCCAAGATATACGATGGTTTCTTCGTATCCATTATCCATGGAATCCAACTAATTTTTAGCTTTGTCGTAACTGAATCCATCATTGTCTTCTTCCATATTCTATCAACCAGGCCAGAATAAGTGAGCTCCTCGATAGATGTTTCATCACTAACGTGTAAATTTCATCTTCACTTGAAATCCATTGGAATTCATCTCCGTTCCTTGAATAATATCCTCCATAGTCAAAATATATGACTGTCCAACGACTGTTACTCATTGTCACCTAAAAAAAAGCATTACGATATAATTACGTTAGCTGTCCAGCTGTCCCAGTTATACCACTTGTCCCAGTAAAAAATATAATTGTACGTAGTTGTACCAGATCTGAGCATTTGTTCGTAATAACAGTCCTAATACATGCGATTCAGTTCGATTTAACCACTACAATCCATCAATTGTTCAATGTAATACCCTAATCGACTATGGAACACAAGTTTAACAATCCAATGAGTATAAAGGAGGGCTGACGATCTATTTTCCCACGAGAACTATCATATAACTATATATGCTGCCCAAAGTAAAACCTCTTTATATATCTCCCCGAAAACAAAGTTCGAAACCTATATCTCTCCGATTTGAAAGTTAAAAACCAATATCGCCCAAAAAAAATAGTTCGAAACCTGAGAACCCACAAACATTAGTTTTAGTTGGTTTACTGTATTAGAATTATATCTTAACCACTAAAAACAATAATAAACCGGATTAAGACCGATTAGAGCACAATAACCAATTGTGAATTTTTCTCCCTTTATCTTCTCTTCTCTCTGAGAATTGACGAACATATAAAAAAGAGTAACAACACATTTTCCAGCTTTTATCAATCATTCATAAAGCAAACTCATATTTTCAACGATTAAATTCAACTATCAAAACAAGAATACTCACACATAACCAAAAGGAGATTAAATCAATCACTCAACCAAAGGCAATGAGCAAAAGCTAGAGACTGATAAATTAATGAAAGAGAGTAAAAAAGAAGAATACTCACATGATAGCATCATCACGACCTAGAAGCTTTATTGGTGTGCCAGATTTGGGAGAAACTATAGAACTGTCAGGAACCTCGTTATGAGCCATAATCCGACCCGGCCACAATGACCCGTTACAGCGTTGGACCCAAACCAACCCTGCTACCGACACATCAATCGCCTTCCGCTCATCACTACTCCCCATCACACGGACACACCCACAAACCCATCGAATCACAAACGCACAAAGCCAAAAAACTCACAAATTGATCTACAAATTTGAAGATAGGTTCATCGGTATGAAGTTAGTCTCTTTGGAAAATAGAGGCTGCCTCTCCCTGAAAACTGTAACCAACAGAATCAGAGGAAAACCCTTGAAACCCAACATGCAAATCGAAGCCCAGGAGTTGTAAACGCTTGTAGAAGTGAGATTGGTTGCAAAATGGTTTGTTTTACCAAGTGAAAAAGAAGAAAAATCGGGTCGGGTTGTTTACGGACATTTTTTTGGTCATGTTTGGTTGGAATCAAATTTTAATTTTGTTTAGGATCAGGTTTGGTTGGTTTGTGTTTGGTTTATAAACAATAATCGATAAAATTGAGTTTGTGTGTTCTGAGGTTGCGTACTTTCCATCCGAAGATATATAAAGAGGTCTTACTTTGGGAAGCATATATAGTTATACGATAGTTTTCGTGGGAAAATAGATCGTCAACCCTATAAAAAAAACAAATTATTAATTCTACAATATCCCTAGAAACTTCGAATTTGAGTTTGGAACAAAGTAAAACCCATGACTGCAGCTCTCGAAATCAGGTTAATCACAATAAATGCAAATGAAATCGCACCTGAATGAAGAAACTTGAGTTGCGTCGTGTGTGGATCCATCGTTCGTGGTATTCATTTTGTCTCGTTTGTCGTTCGTGTCGATCGGATATGGGAATGTCTGAACGAAGAAGATGAGGTAAGGTGTCCTTTATTTTGATTGGCTACAATTGTTTTTTTAAAATTAATTTTGTTTATTTAAATATTTATTAAGGGTAAAATCGGAAATGAACATTATTATAATTAGAGGAGGGTATGTAGATTAGAAAAGGGTATGAGAAATTATTTTTGAAAGGAGAAGGACATTTGAGCTCTTTATCCTTTTAAATATCTGGATGACGTTAATTTTACATAATATGTAAACAGTAAATACTAAAATTTGATAGTAAATAACATGAGGAAGAATCCGGAGAGAATATTTTTTCTTAGATTTTTGGCTTATGAGGCAAAGATGTGGTATGGTGGATTTCTCCTATATCGAAAATTGCCTTTCCAGGGTGGGTAGACGGGGGAGGAATGTTACACAGTGCCGTTTAGATCAGTCAATGGGGAACGAAGAATGGCATGAGATTTTTACCCACACAAGTTTGAGTATATGCGGTTCATGGGGTCGTATCATCGACCGGTCCTTACTCATGTACTGGCGAAAAAGGTCTTTGGGACGAAGAAATTTTGCTTTGACAAACGATGGTTGTTGTTGGGGTCAGACACCACCTCTTGAGAATCAACGATTGAAAAATGGCTAAGTATGAAAAAGCACTAGCAGCTGGATCCCTAACCGTGAAGGAAGAGTTGGATTGGGATCCCTAACCGTGAAGGAAGAGTTGGATCGGGATCCCTAACCGTGAAGGAAGAGTTGGATCGGGATCCCTAACCGTGAATGAAGAGTTGGATCGGAATCCCTAACCGTGAAGGAAGAGTTGGATCGGGATCCCTAACCGTGAAGGAATAGTTGGATAGGAATCCCTAACCGTGAATGAAGAGTTGGATCGGGATCCCTAACTGTGAATGAAGAGTTGGATCGGGATCCCTAACCGTGAATGAAAAGTTGGATCGGGATCCCTAACCGTGAAGGAAGAGTTGGATCGGGATCCCGAACCATGAAGTAAAAGTTGGATCGGGGTCAAGCCAAACGGATCAAGGTCAAGGCGAGGAGGTCGAAGCTGTCGTCACCCGAACCATGAACAACGGTGTCATCCGAGCCGTGAACCACGGTGTCACCCGAACCGTGAACCATAGTGTCACCCGAACCGTGAATCATGGTGTCACCCGAGCCGTGAACCATGGTGTCACCCGAGCCGTGAACCATGGTGTCACCCGAGCCGTGAACCATGGTGTCACCCGAGCCGTGAACCATGGTGTCACCCGAGCCGTGAACCATGGTGTCACCCGAGCCGTGAACCATGGTGTCACCCGAGCCGTGAACCATGGTGTCACCCGAGCCGTGAACCATGGTCTCACCCGAGCCATGAACCATGGTGTCACCCGAGCCGTGAATCATGGTGTCACCCGAACCGTGAACCATGGTGTCACCCGAGCCGTGAACCATGGTGTCACCTGAACCGTGAACCATGGTGTCACCCGAGCCGCTCAGCCACTGCCATCCGAGCCAAAGCCTAAGGACAAGAAGTTGGGCCGAACTGAGCAAATAAACGGGTGGGCCGAGACAATGAGCCCATGAATCGAAGCCCATGACAGTGGCAGGCTTTGCTAAAAGGAAATCCAGAGAAATTAGGAAATCTTCCTTATCTCATTAGATATTGATTTAGCCGACTGAAACTTGTATATATACTCATGGATACCCTCTGAATAGAGGATCCACAATTTTACCTAGCAAAACTCTGTACTTTTGCTCTCATACAAAAAGTTTTCTAAGAAGCTTAATAAATCACCATCTTTGGATCTCTGTTTGTGTTTTTAGTGGTTTTTACTCAGGAATTTCATCCCTCTTAACAAACCTTCGACAAATTCAATTGGTGTGGATTTCCGCTCCCACAATTTAGCGCTAGAAGGAGGGGGTTTTGAAATTATCTTACACCAAAGAACCACCACAAAACCGATCAGAAGACGATGGCCAACGATGGAGACGAGAACGCTGCCGATACCAGAAACACCGGCGTGGAGGATCAGACGAACCAATCCAAGGATGCTGGGGAGGCTTCAACAACACTCACAGAGATGAAGGCCATGCTGGAGACACTACTCAAGAAGGCGGAGGAGCAAGACAAACTCAACAACACGATTACGGGCGAGCTGAAGGCCTTGGCGACGGCAAATCAAACCCGTGGGGTAGGCTCAGATCTAGATCCAAAAAGACGAGTCGGGAGGCGCCTCAACCCAACAGCCCTAGATTTCTCAACCCCGCTCAACCCGCCGCGAACCCGTGGAAGATTGCCGCCACTCCATCAAAGCTTAGCAAATCTAGCCTCCGGAATGCAAGGAGCAAGCGACACACCGATCGAAGAGGAGCCTGCCCCAATCATCAATCTGGAGGAGGAGAATCGAATGGAGCAAAACGTAGAAAGCCGTGATAACCCCGAACCCTTAGTAGCTGGCCAGACCCGAGCTGAAAGATGCGAAGCCATCCTTGAAGGAGATCAAGAGCTAACCGAGGAGGAGGAGAACATAATCTGGGCCAAACAAACATGGATCAATGAAGAGCGCAGAGCAGGAGTCCGAGCCCAGAAAGAAGAGATGGCTATGATGCGAGCAGATATGGATCGAGCGCTGCCGACATAAAAGCTGTCCGATCCGTGATGCACAAAGCAACTAGCAAGGTGCCGACGATAGATCGTGTACTGGAGAAAGCACAGAACACCCCGTTCACAGCACGGATTACAAGCACAAGAATTCCAGACCCTGGAAAGATGAAAGTCCTGATCTACGAAGGAAAGACCGATCCAAAGGAGCATCTGACGGCTTTCGCTATAGCTATGGGACGCTCGAATTTTAAGGAAAACGAAAGAGATGCCGGACAGTGCCTTTTTGGAGCATCTCAAGGGACCGGCTCTCCAGTGGTTCTCAAGGCTCGAGCGGAACTCCATCAACAACTACAACCAACTGTCCGCGGCATTCTTAGAGCACTACTCCATATTCATGGATCCTGTAACGTCTGACGCCGACCTGTGGACCCTAGCTCAGGGGCAGAATGAAACACTCCGGAGTTTCATCAGAAGATTCAAAGCCGTTATGTCTAAAGTGGAAGGTCTGAGCGACAAAGCAGCCTTACTGGCCCTAAAGCGATCACTCTGGTTCAACTCCGATTTTCGCAAAGAAATCGCACTAAACACCCCCACAATGATACAAGATGCAATGCATCGAGCTGCAGACTTCATCACCGAAGAAGAAGAGATGAAGATCCTAACCGAGAAGTATGGGAAGGCAAAAGCAGTAAACCACTCTCCCCAAGTCTCCACCCCTTCTAACATTAAAAGGAATAGTCAAGGTTCCAGCTATGTGCAACACGAGGGCGGTTTTCGAGGAGCCCATAACTATCAAATCGATGCACCCGACTATGGTAGAGGAAGAGGCCAAGGCCGCGGAAGGAATTCATGGAGCACTTGGACCAAAGGCGAAAGCTCTTACGACGAAGCAGCATACTGCGAACACCATCGCATCTATGGACATTCTACCGTGAACTGCCGAATTGTAGGTTTGAAGCTTGCTAAAAAATTAGCAGCTAGCGAGCTTGGAGGAAACATCAGCCTCAAGGATTTCAAGATGGACGCGGACACATACAAACCCGACCTGACAAAAGAAGATCACATCAAGCGTGATAGAAGGGATGACGAAGCGCCACCCTCCGGATCAAGAAGAAGGATAAGCATGATAATTGGAGGATCTCACTATTGCTCAGATACCGTCTCGTCAATCAAAGCATTCCAGCGAAGGGCAGACGTCAGCATCAACTGGTCTAAACCATCAAAGTTTCCAAATGACGTGATATCATTCGAAGAAAGGTAGATGATCGGAATCGACATACCACATGATGACCCTCTCGTGATCGAGTTAATTATCAACGACTGCGACGTAGCACGCGTATTGGTGGACACTGGGAGCATTGTGGACGTAATCTTCCTCAAGACTCTCAGAGGAATGAATGTGGACCTGTCCGAAGTGATATCTACACCCAAACCCTTGACAGGATTCTCTGGAGAAACCACCATGACTACTGGGACAATCAAACTGCCTGTCCAAGCTGGCGAAGTTACAAAAATCGTCGAATTCTCCGTAGCTGATCACCCAGCAATCTACAACGTCATCATGGGAACCCCTTGGTTGAATTCCATGCGCGCCGCCGTTTCAACCTACCATCTCTGCCTCAAGTTCCCTACACCAAACGGAGTGAAAATGATTAGAGGAAACCAAAAAGAGTCTCATGTCTGCTTCCTCGCCGTACAGAAACTCAGAAACCCGGTGACCGATCCGATGGCAAGTTCAAAATGCAAGAAGATGAAGATTGACAGAGAACCGGTTAAGGAGCTTTCCAAACTATTATAGCAATTACAGATTGCAGAGGATCGCGAGGAAGAAGTATCTAAGCCGACTTGCGACCCCATAGTATCAGTTTGCATCGACAATGAACGTCCGGAGCGACGCATGGAAATTGGAGCAATGTTAGATGAAAAGATCAAAGAAGAACTCATTGCATTCCTGAGGACAAATATCAACACTTTCGCGTGGGAAGCAGAAGATATGCCTGGCATCAACATCAGCATAACAAGCCACGAACTAAACGTTGACCCAACATTCAAACCAGTGAAGCAGAAAAGGAGAAAGCTTGGGCCAGACAGAGCCAAAGCAGTCAACGACGAAGTAGAAAGACTCCTGCGCATTGGTTCAATAACTGAGGTGAAGTACCCGGATTGGCTGGCTAACTCAGTGGTGGTCAAGAAGAAGAATGGAAAATAGCGTGTATGCGTGGACTTCACTGACTTGAATAAAGCTTGTCCAAAAGACAGCTTCCCCCTTCCGCATATCGATCGCCTAGTTGAAGCAACGGCAGGGAATGCACTACTATCCTTCATGGATGCCTTTTCAGGATACAACCAGATCTTGATGAGCCCCGATGATCGCGAGAAGACCGCTTTCATAATGGATCGTGGAATATATTGCTACAAGGTGATGCCATTCGGTCTGAAAAATGTCGGAGCAACGTACCAGCGACTGGTGAACAAGATGTTCGCCGATCAACTCGGAAAGACAATGGAGGCTTATATAGACGATATGATGGTGAAATCACTAAGAAAATAGGACCACGTCACTCATCTCAAGGAATGCTTCTCGCAGCTGAACTTTCACAACATGAAGTTAAACCCGACCAAGTGCAGATTCGCTGTCACCTCGGGGGAATTCCTCGGGTACCTAGTAACTCACCGCGGCATTGAAGCTAACCCTAAACAAATTGATGCGCTCATCCATATGACTTAACCAAAGACAAAAAGGGAAGTGCAAAGACTTACCGGAAGGGCAGCTGCACTTAACAGATTCATCTCACAATCCACCGACAAATGCTTGCCTTTCGACGATACGTTGCGTGGGAACAAGAAGTTCGAATGGACGGAGAAATGCGAGGAGGCTTTCGAACAACTGAAGACTTACCTGGCTACCCCTCCAGTCCTCACAAAACCAAAAGCAGGGGAGCCGCTTTTTCTGTACACCGCCGTTTCCGCCATGGTAGTAAGCGGCGTATTGATCCGAGAGGAGCGTGGAGAACAGAAGCCAATATTTTACATCAGTAAAACCCTTACAGACGCCCAAACGAGATACTCGCAGATGGAAAAATTGGCACTATCCATTGTAATGTCCTCAAGAAAGCTAAGGCCGTACTTCCAGTCTCACTCGATCGTCGTCTTAAGCACCTTCCCGATAAGGTCCGTTCTGCACAGCCCAAGTCAATCAGGAAGGCTAGCAAACTGGGCGATAGAACTGAGCGAATACGACATTGAGTATCGCAGACGAACGTGCGCAAAATCCGATGTCCTGGCCGATTTCCTTATCGAACTACCTGAAGAAGGTATTGACGACGACATGCACAGCCAGTTCTGGAAACTCCATGTTGATGGCTCATCCTCCAGAAATGGCTCGGGAGTAGGGATACGACTAACTTCTCCAACTGGTGAACTGCTGGAACAATCATTCCGCCTTGGCTTCCATGCATCCAACAACGAAGCAGAGTACGAAGCCTTGATTGCCGGGATGAGACTTGCTAGTGGCCTAAAAATTGAGCAACTCCATGCATTTTGCGATTCCCAACTAGTCGCGAATCAGTTTAGCGGCGAATATGCAGCAAAGGATGACCGAATGGAAGCTTACTTGACGATCGTCGAAGAATTGGCGGCGCAGTTCAAACAATTCATCCTAACACGTATCCCACGAGGGGAGAACACCCCAGCCGACATACTTGCAGCCCTTGCATCAACTTCCGATCCGGATCTAAAGAGAGTAGTCCTAGTGGAATTCATCCAACACCCAAGCATCAATCTTTCCGATACGGTGAATGTCATAACTCTCTCACAAGCCACTATGCAAGCAACAAAAGTCACAATCAGACAAGAGGAGGTAGATGAAATACAGGAGGAATTGGCAAATCTGCCATCCGGTGAGCTGGAAACAGCCCTAATGGAAGAAGATAGTCTTGAAGAGTCACCAATAATATAAAACAGCAATGACCCTGCCATCAAACCATGACCCAACGAAGAAGCAAACGAGATCAACGACGAAGCAAAGTATGGCTGCGACAAGGAATGGCTCGGCGTAATCAGAGAATATATATACGATGGAGTCTTACCAACCGAAAAGTGGGCAGCTCGTAAGCTTCGAGCCCAGGCAGCTCGTTATGTTTTACTCGATGGAAATATCTTCAAATGGAGATTCTCAGGACCATTGCTAAACTGCGTGGAAGGAAAGGACGCAAGAAAGATTATGGAGGAAGTTCACAACGGTTCGTGTGGCAATCACTCTGGAGGGAGAGCACTAGCCATAAAGGTCAAACGTCACGGTTATTATTGGCCAACAATGATGAACGATTGCGAGGAGTTTTCAGCCAAATGCGAGAAATGTCAACGCCACGCTCCAATGATTCACCAACCAACGGAAATGCTCTCATCCATCTCATCACCATATCCATTCATGCAATGGTCTAAGGACATCGTCGGGCCGCTGCATCCTTCAAAACAGAAACGTTTCCTGTTGGTTTTAACAGATTATTTTTCGAAATGGGTCGAAGCCGACTCATATGCCAACATTAAAGATGCACAAGTGGAAACCTTTGTCTGGATGAACATCATATGTCGCCATGGAGTGCCTTACGAAATCGTGACGGATAATGGATCACAGTTCATCTCAAATCGTTCTGAAGATTTCTGCAACAAATGGAAAATCAGACTCAGCAAGTCTACTCCAAGATATCCACAAGGGAACGGACAAGCCGAAGCAATCAACAAAACAATCCTCGACGGCCTGAAAAGCATCTTGATGAGAAAAAGGGACGTTGGGCTGAAGAACTGGAAGGAGTACTTTGGTCTCACCGTACCACCCCAAGACAAGCAACGGTGGAAACCCCATTCGCCCTCGTGTACGGAACAGAGTGTGTCATCCCACCGGAGATACATTTTCCAAGAATTCATCGCAGACTACTACCAGAACAAGAAGGGCTCAATCACCTGTTGATGCTTGACGAATTGGACTTGATCAACGAAAGAAGGGACCAAGCCTTGATCAGGATCCAGAACTATCAGAACGCGGCAGCAAAATACTACAATTTCAATGTTCGAGAACGAATATTCTACTCAGGAGATTTAGTCTTGCGGAAGGTTTTTCAGAATACTGCGGAAACGAATGCCGGAAAACTGGGAGCAAATTGGGAAGGACCTTACAAAATCACCGAGGTCGTCAAACCTGGAGTTTACAAACCTACCAGCATGACAGATGTTCCAGTCCCGAGATCATGGAACGCAATGCATCTCAAGAAGTATTATGACTAAGCTACTTTACATGAACTACGGGGCGACTTAATCCCTGCAAAGGGTACGTAGGCAGCTCGTCTTCGGACGGGTTCAGTTGCCCCCTCCTTTCAAAAGGGGGGGGGAGTGGGTACGTATACGCATACTCATATACTCCCATCTTTGTAACAGATTCTACGATCTATCAAAGCTTTGCTTTTAAAGACAATTCTTACCTAAACATCCTTCAAGGAGCACTAAGTCTTAACAAAACAGACATATTTGAGCAAATCAGACTACAACATGCACCTCGCCACATCTTCACTATTACTGGCCACAATAGTGAACTCTCGCATCCATCTCGGATCTAAACTCTCACATCCGTCTCAGGATTAAAAGTGCGCTATACAAATATTCGTTTATTATCGGAGCGGATACGTTTATGGTAACGCATCCGTAAACCGAAATGTTCGTCCTAAACTATACAAAGCATATGTCCATTATCGGAGCGGAAGCGTTCTTGGTAACGCATCCGTAAACCGAAATGTTCAAACTAAACTATGCAAACAATTGTTCTTTGTCGGAGCAGATAACTTTACAGTAACCTATCTATAAACCGAAATGATCATCTCGAGACTGATCATCTCATAACCACGCAAAGCAACCTCTTGTATCCGTTCGTTGGAACAACTACTCCTCAACAAAGACAACGCAAGCAAAGCGTTTGCGAATCTATCATATGAAAGCAATGCACTTAGAAGTTTGTCGAAAAAGACATATATTCATCAACCGCAAGTTAGCCAATCAGGAACCAAGCAATAACAATAGGTTCTTATACAACTTGGATAAAGCCGTCCAGGCGTTACACAAAAAGAAAAGAGTTTTAAACTAAACAAAGAAAAGAGGATCGTAATCCTCCGTTATCTCAGGAGTCGTGACCACCTTCTGCTCCGGCTCCACCATCTACTCAGGTACATCACCTCCAGGTGCCTTGTCTTCCTCGAGTACCGTCTCAGCAAACTCTACCACGGTCTCCTCTAGAGCTGCCTCGCTGGCTTTCTCAGAAGTTGGTTCGGGGACTGTTTCCTCAGCAATCTCCTTTGGACTAAGCCCAGCTAAACCTGGCGTTCCCTGGTTAGAGCTAGAAAATCCCTGGTGCCAACGCTTGCAGCAGCCATCTCCATGGGCTCACCATCATTGAGCTCCCTTAGTATATCAGAACGGACAGCGTCCCTTCCATCTCGGCCACGAGCTGAGCAAAGATTTCATGAGCTCCTTGAAAGCTGTCTTTCGGTTCGGCTAAGCTCTTCTCCTCGACATCAAAAGAAGGCGGCTCGTCACTCTGAAGCAGCCCGAAGAATTGAAGATTGCCTTCAATCTGTACGAGGTCAAGCATATTTTCTTTCGGTTCACCATCAATATGGTCAAGAAGCTTCATGGCTCGGGAGATCTTTCCTTCAAACGACGAGAGCACCTCGCTCTTGGCCTCTATGATAGCTTGCTACAGATTACTTTCGTGCAACTCATTCGCTGCTTCTAGCTGCCTTGTCAAGCTGGCTATGTGAGCATCCCGTCTCACTTTGCCAGATTCCAGCCGCATGATTCGCTCCTCGGCTTCCTTAACATGCTTCCTATGGCCTTCATCATCAGCCTCAAGATCCTTGATCCTCTTGACAGCTTTTCCCCGTTCAGCAACGTGGTTTGCCCCAACTTCCTTGAGCTTCCCATCCAGCTCGATGGCTTTTCGCCTAGCATCCTCAACTCTTTTGCGGTTCTTGCGGGCATCAGACTCGTAGCCCATCACCATCCTATTGAGATGGGATATGAACTGCAAGAAAACCAGAAGAACTGTTAGTTAAAAATGTCTAAGCAGTTCGGGTCGCAAAGACAAAACAAACATACCTTGACACCCCGAAGGGACACCTCATTGTAGGCTTTGTCCCTGAGCAAAGTGTCGGTTGGGGGAAAACGATCACCTGGACAGGTGATCTTAGAAGAGATAGCCGCAGACATTGCAGCATCACTATAAGCCCCCTCAGTGTTTACTGGAATGGCGGAGAGAGGGATTGCCTCGGGAATAGCTCGAGTAGCTTCGGCGCATCGTATTCGCTTCGATGCTTCCTCATTCTTGTCATCTACTGATGACTGCCGTTTTTTGCTCGGAGCTTTCTTCTCCTTGGCTTTTCCTTTGCCTTTGTCCTTGTGCGGCAAAATCTGAGAATCAGCCGGCGAAGCTCTAGGACAACTCCTTGAGGAGCCGTAGAAGGAGTCGGTTTGGGAGGATTATCAGCGGAGTATGGTTTGGAAACAAGAGCAGTGGTAAGTTGAGGATTCGGGGAGCAAGACTGACTCAACGCCCTTCCTTGCTTTGCTCTCTCTTTAGCCTCTGCCTCCGCTTTGGCTTTAGCAGCAGCCCGATCTCTGAAAGTAGGTCTTCCCATGGTATCTCTTGAAGAAAGAGAAGGAGATGACTGCTCAACTGATTGTCCTTTGGAAAGGGTTCGGGCTTTCTCTACTCATCGAAGGTTGAAGTCTCTTAACCAATTTCACTTGCGAGCTGAAAGTGCTTCGTGAATCTCCGACAGATCGGGAGACAATGAAAAGCGGAGATGACGCACTGCAAAACCAAAAATATTTAAGCAAGATCAGAAAAACCTAAAAAGGAAAATTGCTAAATAACAGAAATCCAAGCCGTGGCCCAAGTCGAGCAACGGATCGGCTACCAATTTCTCCCCAGCTTGACTTGACACATTGAAGACAGTTCGGACCCACCGACGCTTCGGTGATAGGGACAAAAATAAGTAATTTTCCCAGTTGTCGTCTTTGGTCGAGAAACCTCTTATAATATTTCTCCTGGCTTTATCCAACACATAATACTTCAGCTCTCTCTTGTTACGACGCCTGAATTCGAGCAGATGCATCAAGTGTTCGACGCCAACTTCCACATCACATTCATAACTCCTGGTCAGAATGCCAACCATATGCCTGATTCCCCGAGCATTTATTTGGGCAATGGCCTGGTTGAACTTCCAAAGAAACCATGAAATAACTTCAGGGATCGGAAACCATAACAGGCAGTGGTAGAAGAAACTTTCATAAAGAGTGAAGTGGTTAGGGAGAGGATTACTGGCTCGGTCTGATGGCGCGGGAAGCACAAGCTCGACTTCCTCTGAAATGCCAAATCTATGCCTAAGAGCCGTTAACGAATCCAAGGTTGAGAGGGATGAACCGGGTGGATCGGGTCGCCTTTTGATTTTCCTATTCTTTGGAGCTTGATGGTTAGGACCCATCAAACGTTCTAATTCCCATCTAGCCATGGCTGGATCGAACAACCAATCTTCTGGTTCAACTTTCGGCGGATCGGGGTCCATTACATCAGTGAAAGGGTTCACCATTTCATCGAAAGGAGAATCGCGAAGGTGAGGCACTTCCAATCTCGAAGGATTCCCGGAATTGCTGCCAGCTCTCGAGGATTCAGAGAGCAACATTTTCCTGCCAATGATAGAGAGCCCCATCACCGAACCACTTGGATCGTCCAGATCCTCTGAAATGTGGGCACCAGAAGAATCTTCCAGGTCACAGCTTTGGGCGAGAAACGGATCAGAAGAGAAAGATGGTTCGGGGAGTGAAGACTGTCCTGATATGCCGAACAAGCGGGTATACGGATCGGGAGAGGTAGAAACAGATGACTGAGACATCCTTTTCGAACTGGAAAACGGACCGTGGTCTTTGGAAGATACGAATAGATCGGGATCCCTAACAGCTCGCGAAAGAAAATCTAGATTCTCTAAGATTCAGAAGATGGATCGGGGCTCTCAGCAGCCTATCAAAACAGATCAAAACCTTTAAGAAATTGAAGAACAAGTGGAGATCCTTTAAGAAGAGTGAGTCAGGTCCAAATCTTCAAACAAACTACCGGAAAACTCAAAGACAGCGGCGGAGCCAGTTGAAGATGGATCGGGAAATTCAAGCGGATCGGCGGTGAAGGAAGAACAACGGAGTTTCAAGTTAAAAATAACTTAAGCAAAAATTAGAGAGAGAAAAAAAGAGAGGTTACCTGCTTTGAAGAATTTTCGGAGAAATGAAGTAGTGAAGAAATGAGAAGTATCGCGAATTATATAGGCAAATGGTGACGTCATTCGCCTCGGGAATCAGCAATAACGCTTGCACTCCCCGATAAAGGTAATGGCATATCAGAATAACAAAAAACCCGAACCGAGTTCGTATGACATAGCAAACCCAAACCGGATCCCTCCAAACTAATAATACCATAAGTACAGCGATATCGCCTAGCAACGGTTCGGGGTCATCACCGAAGACATTGTTCGGGATCATCGTCAAAAAAGATAGTTTGAGGCAACCAGGAGAATCGTTGATCTCAGACTCGACCACTTACAGCTCGGCAATAACATCACTGATACTGCCAAGCTGGGGGCTAACTGTTGGGGTCAGACACCACCTCTTGAGAATCAACGATTGAAAAATGGCTAAGTATGAAAAAGCACTAGCAACTGGATCCCTAACCGTGAAGGAAGAGTTGGATCGGGATCCCTAACCGTGAAGGAAGAGTTGGATCGGGATCCCGAACCATGAAGGAAAAGTTGGATCAGGGTCAAGCCAAACGGATCAAGGTCAAGGCGAGGAGGTCGAAGCTGTCGTCACCCGAACCGTGAACCACGGTGTCATCCGAGCCGTGAACCACGGTGTCACCCGAACCGTGAACCATGGTGTCACCCGAACCGTGAACCATGGTGTCATCCGAGCCGTGAACCATGGTGTCACCCGAGCCTTGAACCATTGTGGGAGTCGAAATCAACACAATTAGAATTTGTCGGAGGTTTGTTAAGAGGGATGAAATTTCTACGGATGAACCACGAACGAAGAGATCCAAAGATGGTTTTTATTAAGCTGTGTCGAAAAGCTTTCGTACATGAGTTTGAGAGCAAAAAAGTCTAGAGTTTTTTGCTAAGTAAGTTGCGGATCCCTTTTTCAAAGGATGTACATAGATATATATACTAGTTTGAGTCGGCCAGGTCAATCATAAAGAGATAAGAAAAACTTTCTAATCCTTCGGGATTTCCGTTTTAGCAAGTCGGCTTGACTTCATGGGCCTTTGCATCATTGTAGGCCGAAGATGGGCTTGTTGTATAGAAATGACTTCGGCCGCATTGTCTTCTGGCTTCGTATAGAATTGACTTCGGCCGGACAGCTCCGTATGGAAATGACTTCGGCCGCGTCGTCTCCTGTCTTCGTATAGGACTGACTTCGGCCGGACAGTTTCGTATAAAAATGACTTCGGCCAGGATTGTCTTCGGCAGCTTTGACTTCGGCCAGACAGTTTCGTATAAAAATGACTTCGGTAAGGATTGTCTTCGGCAGCTTTGACTTCGGCCACACAGTTTCGTATAAAAATGACTTCGGCCAGGATTGTCTTCGGCAGCTTTGACTTCGGCCAGACAGTTTCGTATAAAAATGACTTCGGCCAGGATTGTCTTCGGCAGCTTTGACTTCGGCCAGACATTTTCGTATAAAAATGACTTCGGCCAGGATTGTCTTCGGCAGCTTTGACTTCGGCCAGATATTTTCGTATAGAAATGACTTCGGTAGCTTTGACTTCGGCCAGACAGTTTCGTATAAAAATGACTTTGGCCAGATTACCTTCGTATGGAAGTGACTTCGGCAAAACCGTCTTCGGCCAGGCTTGCCGAAGTGAGGGCTTGCCGATGTGCCTCATTGCCGAAGTGGAGGTTCGCCGAAGCCGTGGCTGCACCGAAGCCGTGGTCGTGCCGATGTGGATCGTAGTGGCCGAAGTGGTCCAAGTGGCCGAAGTGGCCGAAGTGGCCTAAGTGGCCGAAGTTGCCTAAGTGGCCGATGTGGATCGTAGTGGCCGAAGTGGCCGAAGTTGTCCAAATGGCCGAAGTGGCCTAAGTGGCCGAAGCGGCCTAAGTGGCCGAAGTTGCCTAAGTGGCCGAAGTGGCCTAAGTGACCTAAGTGGCCGAAGTTGCCTAAGTGGCCGAAGTGGCCGAAGTTTCCTAAGTGGCTGAAGTGGCCTAAGTGGCCGAAGTGGCCTAAGTGGCCGAAGTTGCCTAAGTGGCCGAAGTGGCCTAAGTGGCCGAAGTGGCCTAAGTGGCCGAAGTTCCCTAAGTGGCCGATGTGGACCATTGCCGAAGGGAGCTGCGTGTTGTGTATTGCCGATGTCTCGAGTCTCGCCGATGTCGCCCTGTTAGCCAAAGCGGCCAATCTCGCCGATGTCTCCACGTTGGCCGACGTGGAGCAAAGCTTTGCCGATGTGAGCCAAAGCTTGCCTAAGTGGAGACAAGGCTTTCTTAAGTGGAGACAAGGCTTGCTTAAGTGAAGACCAAGCCTTGCCGAAGTGACGACCAAGCTTGCCGAAGTCTCTCCCTTCTTCGCCGAAGTGGAGCAAAGCTTTGTCGATGTGAGCCAAAGCTTGCCTAAGTGGAGACAAGGCTTGGCTAAGTGGAGACAAGGCTTGCCTAAGTGAAGATCAAGCCTTGACGAAGTGACGACCAAACTTGCCAAAGTCTCTCCCTTCTTTGCCGAAGTGGAGCAAAGTTTTACCGATGTGTGCCAAAGCTTGCCTAAGTGGAGACAACACTTGCCTAAGTGAAGACCAAGCCTTGCCGAAGTGAATACCAAGCCTTGCCGAAGTGACGACCAAGCTTGCCGAAGTCTCTCCCTTCTTCGCCGAAGTGGAGCAAAGCTTTGCCGATGTGAGCCAAAGCTTGCCTAAGTGGAGACAAGGCTTGCCTAAGTGAAGACCAAGCCTTGCCGAAGTGACGACCAATCTTGCCGAAGTCTCTCCCTTTTTCGCCGAAGTGGAGCAAAGCTTTGCCAATGTGAGCCAAAGCTTGCCTAAGTGGAGACAAGGCTTACCTAAGTGAAGACAAGGCTTGCTTAAGCGGAGACAAGGCTTGCCTACGTCTCTTCCTTCTTTGCCGAAGTCTCCATGTCGAAGTGAAGCTTCCTTGGCCGAAAATGGAGCTGCTTTGGCCAGAATGGCCCCTCTTGTGCTTAAGTGGAATCGTACAGAAATGATTTAGGCACAATTTCGGCCTTGTCTGATTCTTCATATTTCCATACTTAGCCATTTTCCCATTGATCACGGCTGGGCGGGTTTTGACCCCAACAGTTAGCCCTCCAACTCGGTAGTCTCACTGATGATAGTGCCGAGGTAGAGGAAGTCTAAGCTGGGATCAATGTGCCGCGTCAATTGGTACGAGCTGAGCCGATGTGACACTGAGTCTGTTGTTTTTGATATCTACCAGGTTCTCTGTCTTCAGACTGATAATCTTTTTTTCCAGTAGAAATTTCTTCATTCAACTGTGTTTTGGCCCGATTCCCAATGCATGATGACATCATCTTTTGCTTTATGAGCCTATATATGCTTCCACTTCTCCTCACTTCCTCTTCACTTCTTCATTTTCTCAAAAACTCAACGTAACTTCTCTCTTCCCTTCTCTCTCCTCCTTTTGAATTTTTTTATTTCGGGTTGTTGTTTTTGTTCCTCTGACATTGTTCTTGGGCCGAAGTATTCTCTGCCGAAGTAGCCCTTGCCGACATCTCTCCTTGCCGAAGTGTCGCCCGTGCCAAAGTGAAGTTTGGCCGAAGACTTTTTCCACCGAAGTGGGGCTAGGCCGAAGTTGCCTACTTGCCGAAGTGGAGCTCGGCCGAAACCCTTTTTCGCCGAAGTGATTTCCTTTGCTGGACGAAATGGAGAGTCCTTTCAACGTAAAAATTGAAATGGAGAATTGGAGTTCCAATTGTGTTAGGATGAGGCAAGACGCGAGTCTTCGGGCGTGTTCTTCAAAGCGGCGAGTTCCTAAGGGCGGATACAAGCACGAGGCACCTGATCCACCAGGATCTACTCTCTCCACTGCTGAGTCTTTGGAGACCCTTAGGCACCGGTTTAACATTTCCGAAGAAATTGAACTCATCCTTCCGTCGTCATCGGATCGGGCCGATGAGCCTCCAAGAGGGTGTTTTACCTTGTACGAGATTTGTTTTTACTGTGCTTTCTGTGGTTTCCAATACCCAGGGTCATCCTTGAGTATCTATGGAAGCATAGATTGGCCTTGGCGCAAATAACTCCGTGGGGAATTCGACACCTGGTTGGGATCGTGGTCCGTAGCTTCGAGTGTGGCAAAGAAGTCACCGTGGATCACTTGCTAAATCTGCTATCCTTTCGGACATTTCAGTCCAAGGACTCGCTTTTTTACTCCCTTTCGAACAAAGCCCCTCGCAAAATTATCGGAGGATTCCCATGTAAAGACAGATATTGGGAGGATTATTTCTTCTTTGTACCCATTTCTGAGGCTTCGGTTGGTGCAGACTGGGTTAGAAAAATTAGGACCAGATGGAGAGAAATCGGTAGCCGATCTTTAGCTTTGCAAATTTTTCTGTTTCGTCGAACCTGTCGTGACCTTCCGCTTTGTTTGTTTGTTTTTGCAGTTCCTAATCCGATCCTGACGTGTCCTCCAGACGTAGTTACACTTCGCAAGACTCTAGCTTCCGGTGAGTGTGATTGGCAGAGAGATTTTATTCTTCAAAGAGTAGAGAGAGGGCGGGCTCAATACTTTGGATATTATTCTCCGAGTTCAACTCTTTCGTCTCCTCCTAGCAGTACGAGGAGAGCCATGGGAAAAAGGTCATCCGTTCGTGAAAGGATGGAAGCTGAAAACCATGCTGTGATGGAGCAGACAGAGGTCGGCCGAACTGAGATTTCTGCTGAGTAGCTAAGTGCTGCCCTTGCTTTTCCCTCGGGCGACTCATCTGTAGACCCGTCCGCGCTGGCTCCGTCGATCCCCATCGTGAGAGAGGTTGTGTTGGGTCTTGGGCGATTGGACTTGCCTCTGATTCATCGCAGAAAGGGCAAGGCTGCGGCCACAAGTGAAGATGCCGATCAGGTGAGGCCAGTCCGAAGACGTGCCTCGGCAAAGGCCAACAAAGGGAAAGATCCTCTTAAGGATGACGCTCCTGGACAAAAAGGCGTAACGCATCGGTTCGCAGTGCCGCCGAGTACGAGCTGCCTTCGGAGCCCGTATCTCTGTCGTTCGCTTCTGAAATGGTTTGTGACGACGCGTCGGCATCGGCCACTCTCTTCTCCAAGATTCTCTCTAAGGGGGATTGCTTTCGTCCTCCCAATACTCTATCCCGGAGCAACCCATGTGCCAAAATATCTCGTCGTGGTACTAAAGTAGTTTGCGTTGACCTTCTCTTCTCCTACTTTGTTGAAAATGCGATGCCTGATCTCCCGTTTCTTTCCATTCAGTTCGTGGCCTCTATTAATAAGATGACGTCCGGTTATGAGGCGGACATCCGTAAGAACGCGAGGAGAGCCGAGCGTGCACGGAAAGTGTCCGAAGAGCTTTGAACCAAGCTTAACGAGGCCGAGTGCGAGCGCGATGCTGCAACGGAGATAACGTCAAAACAAAAGGAGGACTTGGAGTCTTATCGGGTTCAGTAGGAGGCTCAAGTTGCCGAGCTTCAGCGAATGTTAAGCTCGGAGAGGGCCATGACCGACAAGAAGGTTGAACGGGCTAAGAAGGGGGCGATGCGCAGAATGGCCGAGAAGTTTCAATCTAAAGTCGACCGAGCCAAGGAGAGGTTAAGATCTTGGACGGATCGTCGAACAACAACGTGGTCGATCTTGCCCAAGTTGACGAAAACCTTGAACTCCTTGCGCTGCTCCGCGGTGATGAACGACCTTCATTGGATGCCGAAATTGAGAAACTCCAGGGATGGAGAGCGAGGTACGCTGGTGCCGATGACGAGTTTGATAGGTTGGTTGCCTTATTGGGGAACGACCTAGTGGTCTCGCCGATCCCTGAAGACTCGACTGACGTAGTGCTCGGCAACGAGTCCGTTGAAGAGTTAGCGGCGGATGTCGATGTTCACGTATTCTCTAGATCCAACAGGGGTAAGCTTGGTTTGACTTTGCTCGGTTCGAATGAAGCCTCCGAATCCGAGACGACGGCCGAATCCTCCGATGAAGATGAGGGTGTATCTTCAAGGGGTAAGGTATGATGACGATGGGGATCCGCCCAAGTCATCATTTTATTTATGCTTTGATGTTATTTGGACATGGTGCCTGGATGGCTTTATCCGTATTGACTTGTTATGTTTGCCTTGTGGCTTTTGCTTTGATTGTGTCGTTTCTTTGTTGTTGAAACTCGTTGCTTGAATGCTTTTTTTATCCAAGGAGGACTGATCTGTTTTGCTATATCTTGTGTTAATGTTAATGCCAACGATTCGTTTGTTGGGTTTAAGATGATCATTCCAATTCACGGATATGTTAACATAAACATATCCGCTCTGATAATGAGCATAGGTGTTTCGACCAACGATTTGTTTGTTGGGTTTTCAGATGAACATTTCGGTTTATGGATACGCTACCGTAAGCATATCCACTCCAACAATGGACACGTAGTACTGTTGCGACCAACGATTCGTTGTTGGGTTTAAGATGAACATTTTGTTTTACGGATACGCTACCGTAAGCATATCCGCTCCGACAATGGACATGTAGTACTATTGCGACCAACGATTCGTTTGTTGGGTTTTTGATGAGCATTTCGGTTTACGGATACGTTACCATAAACGTGTCCGCTCCGACAATGGACATCTAGTACTGTTGCGACCAATGATTCGTTTGTTGGGTTTAAGATGAACATTTCGGTTTACGGATACGCTACCGTAAGCATATCTGCTCTGACAATGGACATAGACATTTATATAGCGCGTGCTTTTAATCCGCTAGGATGTAATAGTTAGATCCGTAAAGGATGTAGTAGTTCGTTGCTGTGGCCAGCAGCAACGAGAGTGAGATGAGGTACCTGTTTAGTTAGGACTTTGAGTAATCCGTGAAGGATGCGAATGGGATGCCTATTTTTGTTAAGGCTTTAGTAACCCGTGAAGGATGTGGTATGATGATCTTAGCTTCAAAAAGCTTGTATTAAGTAGATGTAACGCCTATTATGAAGGTGGGAGTATACGAGTATACGTACCCACTCAAGAGGAGGGCAGCTGAACCCATCCAAAGACGAGTTGTCTACGTACCCTTGCAGGGATCAAGTCGCCTCGTTATTCGTGTGAAGTGACTCAATGATCCGTAAAACTTTGCTTTTATAGCTCGTTCTTAGGTTGCTAATCCAGCTTGGCTCTCTTTTCCTTTGTCTTCGTGTTAAGCTCTGCTACGGGATTTCTAAGCTTATGCTCGGCCATAACACAAATTCAGGACTCCTTCTGATTTCCACGAATGGTTTGGATTCCATTAGGCATTGAGAACTTTATGCACATATGGTATGTTGAGGCCACGACGCGCATCGTATTTAACCAAGGCGTTCCCATAATAACGTTGTAGATTGCTGGGTGATCGGCCACCGAAAACTCCACGATTTTGGTTATCTCTCTAGCCCGAACAGGTAACTTGATTGTTCTGATTATCATTGTTGTTTCTCCGGAGAATCCAGTCAATGGTTTTGGAGTTACCGTTACTTCGGATAGGTCGACATTCATTCTTCTGAGAGTCTCTTTGAAGATTATGTCCACCGTGCTTCCCGTGTCTACCAACACTCTGGCCACATCACAATCGTTGATGATTAGCTCGATTACAAGAGGGTCATCATGAGGTTTGTCGATTCCGGTAGTCTCCCTTTCTTCAAATGTGATTACATCATTTGAGAACTCAGAAGGCTCGGACCAATTGACGCTGACGTCGGCTCGTCATTGAAAAGCTTCAATCGACGAGATGGTGTCTGAGCAATAGTGAGATCCGCCCATTATCATATTTATTCTTCTTCTTGTCCCAGCTTGCGGGGCGTCGTCATCTTGCCTCCCTTGCTTAGGAAGGTCTTCATTCACCTGCTCGGAGAGGTTCGTGTTGGTATCCATGTCAAAATCCTTGAGGCTGATATCACCTTTGAGTTTGCCAGTTACCAACTTTGCAGCGAGTTTTAAACCCAGGATACGGCAATTTGCAGCGAATGTCCGAAGATATGGTGATGTTCGCAATAAGCCATTTCGTCGTAAGTTCCTTGGCCCCTGGTCCACGTGCTACTCCATGTACCTCTTCCTCGGCCTTGGTCTCGTCCTTGACCGTATCCTGACGAGTCAACTTAGTAATTATGGGCTCCCTTGAATCCTTCTTCGTGTTGGATGTGTCCGGAACCTTGGTTGGCCTTTCTGTTTTTCGGTGGGTTCGGAGCAGAGGGAGGGTAGTTCGTGGACTTCGCCTTTCCGTGCTTCTGGGCTAGGATCTTCACTTCTTCTTCGTTGGAGGCAAAGTCCGTTGCTCGATGCAATACATCCTGGATCGTGGTTGGTGCATTTAGCGCAATCTCCTTCCGAAAATCTGAGTCGAACCACAGGGCTTTCTTCAATGCTTGCAGCACGGCTTCGTCACTTATCCCTTCTACTGTCGATAGTACCGACTTGAATCGTTCGATAAACATTCGTAGACTCTCGTTTTGTCCTTGTCCCATGGTCCATAGATCCGCATCGGATGTTCGGTGCTGCATGAATATAGCGTAATGTTTGAGGAATGCCGATGACAGCTGATTGAAACTGTCGATCGAGTTTCTTCCCAGCCTGGAGAACCATTGGAGAGCTGGGCCTTTAAGATGCTCGACGAACAAGAGACATTGACCAGCGTCTTCTTCCCCTTCTCTGAAGTTTGCTCGTCCCATTGCTATCGCGAAGGCGGTTAAGTGCTCCTTTGGATCAGTTTTTCCTTCGTAAACTGGTATCTTCAACTTCCCCGGATCAGAAACCCTTGCCTTGGTAATTCGAGTTGTGAATGGGGTGTTATGTGCTTCTTCAAACACTCGGTCGAGTTCGGGAGCCTTGCTGGTAGCTCTATGCATCTGAGATCAAACAAATTTCATCTCAGCGGCAGCTCGCTCCACGCCTGCTCGAATTATGGCCATCTCCTCCTTCTGGGCTTGGATTATCGCTTTACGCTCTTCTTTAATCTGGGTTCGATGGACCCAGAGGATGTTCTCCTCTTCCTCGGTGAAGTCCTGATCACGGCCGAGGTTGGTATCACTTCGTTCGATTCGAGCTCGGGTTGCACCCGCTAGTTCGGCTCCGCGGTGGTGTTCCAAGTCGTGTTCCCCTTCTGGGTTGTCCTCCAGGTCGATCATCGGATTCGTTCCGTCCGTAGTCTGCGTGTTTGCCTCCTGCGGTGTCGCATTCAGTTCAGCGGTTGTAGTTGGTTGGTTTGTAGGGAGTAATCTGCCTTGGGTTCTCGGTGCATGGTGAGGTCAACTCCTGAGCCTCTACCACGGGCTCGGCTCACCGTCGCAAGGACTTCGAGCTTATCGGTCATCGTTGTGTTTAGCTTGTCCTGCTCCTCTGCCTTCTTGAGCAGCGTCTCTAGCATCGTCTTGATCTGTGTTAGGGCCTCTGGGCTCGTCTCCAGGACTACAGGCGTTGGTGTATTATTGCTCCAGATCCATCGATCCCCGTGTCCTGCGGGTCATCGGTTCGTCCGTCGCTAGTCATCTTCTTCGAATCGTTCGTGTGGTGGTTCCTTGGAGTAAGAAAGTTTCAAATCTCCCTCCTTCTAGCGCCAAATTGTGGGAGTCGAAAACAACACAATTAGAATTTGTCAGAGGTTTGTTAAGAGGGATGAAATTTTTGCGGATGAACCACGAACGGAGAGATCCAAAGATGGTTTTTATTAAGCTGTGTCGAAAATTTTTCGTACATGAGTTTGAGAGCAAAAAAGTCTAGGGTTTTTTGCTAAGTAAGTTGTGAATCCCTTTTTCAAAGGATGTACATAGATATATATATACTAGTTTGAGTCGGCCAGGTCAATCCTAAAGAGATAAGAAAAACTTTGTAATCCTTCGGGATTTCCATTTTAGTAAGTTGGCTTGACTTCGTGGGCCTTTGCATCGTTGTAGGCCGAAGATGGGCTTGTTGTAAAGAAATGACTTCGGCCGCGTCGTCTTCTGACTTCGTATAGAATTGACATCGGCCGGACAGCTCCGTATGGAAATGACTTCGGCCGCGTCGTCTCCTGGCTTCGTATAGGACTGACTTCGGCCGGACAGTTTCGTATAAAAATGACTTCGGCCAGGATTTTCTTCGGCAGCTTTGACTTCGGCCAAACAGTTTCGTATAAAAATGACTTCGGCCAGGATTGTCTTCGGCAGTTTTGACTTCGGCCAGACAATTTTGTATAGAAATGACTTCGTGGACGGGTCATGGAAAACAGATGTTTTGTGGACGGGTCATGGAAAACAGATCAATATACTAGTGGAATAGGGTGGGTGCTAGAGTTACAAGATGGTACCACAGACCTGGTGGGCCTACAAGACAACCGGTGGAGTCTCTTCCCCCTTCACACAGAACTGCATGGCCTTCTTTGGGTCATGCAAAGCCTTATTCGAAAAGGCATTATTGTTCTCTTTTTGTAACATACTCAAAAGAATGACAACTATGGTGGCATCACCGGAGAAGTGGCCCAATTTTTACCGAAATTACGAGAATTGGCAGTACTCAGGGATTCATTACCCAATTTCGACCTTATCTACCGAAAACGGGAGAAGAATTAAAAAGCCGATTTGTTGGCAAGGACTGCACGTACTAGGAATGCTATTTTTTTTTCATTGGCACTTCTGTTCTTTATTGGTTTCATGATACAGATAATGTATTTATTTAATCGGTAATGAAGTGCATTTGTGACAAAAAAAAAAGATAGTAAATAATAAAATTTGATATCAATTTAATCATCAATACTATAAAAGTTTTTTTTACCATGAATCATATATACGAAAGTTGGTCAGCTCTCTCCATAATGCGCCTCGTTATCACTTATGTTCATTCCAACAATTTTTATAGAGGGGGACTTACCGAAATTCGAAACGGGACTTTGCGGGAACGGAAACATGACAGAAATTTGGGAAGCAAAATAATAGTCTCATTTATGTTCCATTTAAAGTTCGGCACGGAAATGAGACGGAATAGGAATTCTAAAAATAACCTAATGCGACAATCATAAAATTCATATAAATTAATTATTATTTTACATAATATGAAATATAATAATTAATAACTTTCTTACATATTATAAAAATATAAAATTAAGATAAAATTTGTGTGTAATATTTTATTTTTTCATTTATTATTATTATGAGATACATATTAAATTATTTATATAATATTTTTTAGTATAGAATTTGTCCCGAATGAGACTTTGGGAATTTTTATTTCCGTTCCGTTCTCAGACGAGAATAATTTTTTTTGTACCATATAGGAATGCATTCATCTATCCAACGGAAATCCGGAACGAAAAATGAGAAAGAACGGGACGAGACAAGACGGGACGTAAATTTTGCTCATATGTAAATTTTAATTAAAAAAAAACTGAGCGTACGCGCGGATATTAATCTAGTAAGAGGAATTAAAGGAAAGAAGAATCCTTCGATTTGATCAACATAAAAACTTAAGAAACAAACACAAGAATTAAATAGATTAAAGGGAAAAACAATTTCGATAACCAACTCTGAAGAAATTGTCGGTAACCGGCCAAAATTATTTTCCAAAGAGAGACAATATCAGTTGAGAATAAAAAGATGGGTCATTAAAAAATTCACTTATCTCTCTCTCTTTCTCATCGAGATTTAACATATAAACTAAGGGAATAGTTGCAATACATTTCGCTGGAAATCAAGGTGGAAGTTGTGAATCTTCGCTTGGAGCTATGTGAAAGCAAAATTTGCGCGCAATGATGACCCCTCTGCCTTGTCTGTGTGTGGGGAGGGGGGGAGGGGTGTGGGAAATTTTTTGGAGAATAATAGAAAATTCAATTTCTATTCCAATATGAAGTTTCAATGCTCACTGTCTTACGAAAAGGTATGTGGTTGTTGAACGATTAGATGTGTGCAATCCATAAGTGAACTCTTCTCCACTTGGATAATCTGAAGCAAATTCCCTTTTGGGTGAAAACCAGGAAATCCTTGTGTAGTTTTTGACCATACATATGATTACTCATATTGGTAATACAATGGGTCATTGCCTCGAAACTTATTTCGCCAAAGAAGGTGCACACCATGTTAACTATGTTCGGGTTCATCTCCTTTGGAACATTGATGATCCGCTTCGTTCTTAGAAGATTTTTTAGTTTGGAGAGGAGGAGGCGGTACTCAAATTCTGTTATGAGAAACTTCATAATTTCTGCACAGTCTGTGGAATGATGACCCATGAGGCTTTCGAGTGCCCTGCAGATGACAACCCAGTGCCTAATGCGCCAATGGATAATGATGAGGATGATGACCAGCGTCCAGGGTTCCCTAGCCCAAAGAAACTAATTGAAGATCCCAAAGACAATGACAAGTGTGAAGAGGATGATGATGATGTGAAACAGACATAGTCTGCAAATAAGAAGAGGAAGACAGAAGATCCAACTCATGCACCTGTAGAGATCCCATTGTGATATGCATCAATTGTTTGTTGTTGAAGATGTTCATGAATGATTATCTAAGAGGAAGATGACTCAATCTGAAGTGTTGAATGTTCGAAATTGGTTTATGCAACCGTTGGATGGCGCAAGCTCTTCAAACTCGAGGGAAGAGAGGAGTGCTCAACCACAAAAACACACTAACCAAGAGAGAACAATGAGCCATAATCCACTAGAGCCAGGGTGAATACAACCTTTTGCAACTGCCGAGTCTTGAAGGGGTCCTTAGTGGTTTGATGCAACTTTTTCCCCGAACTTACGCTTTCTCATGAAAATGAAGAATTATGATGATGTTGTCCGTGATGTTGCTGCTCAGTTAGATTATGATTATGTTAAGTGTGTTTCGCCTTTAGGCATTGGTGGTAGTTTAGCTTTGTTATGGAAGAAATATGTCTAAATATGTTTCCACTCTAGTGATGTAAGACTACTTGATTGTAAGATAAGGAATACATGTGTTTCTTTCTATTTCTCTTGTGTTTATGAGAATCCAATTAGAGGTTTGAGACATATATTATGGGAACGACTACGACGTATATGTGCAAATCGAATAGGACATTGGCTAATGTGTGGTGATTTTAATGAAGTCTTATATGCTAATGAGAAACGTGGTGGTCGGATTAGAGACAACTAGAGTTTTGTGAATTTTCGAAATATTGTTCAAGGATGTAAAGTCTCTGATTTTATTTACACCGAAAACAACATGACATAAGTAGGAAAACGTAGAAAGTACATTGTTAAATTGTGCTATGGCGAATGACGAATGGAAAGTAATGTTTCCACCCTCTAAAGTTGAGTATCTAGAGTGGGTTGAGTCAGATCACATACATGTAGTAGTGAAAATCAGAAGAAGAATCGACCACGGAAAACGATGTTTCCGATATAATAACATGTTTTCTCAAGTGGCACAAATAAGAGAAGTGGTAAATAAGAGTTGGACCAATGATACTTCTGATTATCACACTTCAATCATTAATCATATTCGTAATTGCAGAAGAAGCATAACTGATTAAAGAAGAAATCATAACATGAATTCGACAAAACTTATAAAAGATATGCGAATAACCATTGATGTTGCGCAAAAGATTTTTCAACATCACTGGAAAAGGTTCATGAGCTGTGGAAAGAATTGTTACATACCCACAGAAATGAAGAAACTTATTGGAAGGAAAATAGTCGCGATTTCTTGATAAAAAAAAATATGACCAATTGTGGTTCGAATATATATATATATATACAATGGCTCAGATTGAAGATCGAAATACTCGTTTTTTCCATGCCACAACAAAGAATATAAATGTACGCAATCATATTGTTTCTATCCAAGGAATAAATGGTGTGGAGGTAGATGGAAACCGTGATATATCTATTGAAGCAGAGATATACTTCAAGGATCTATTCACCAATTCAACCTCTAGTGATTTGTCAAGTTTCATGAGCAATTTGGGATATGTAGTGACTGACCAGATGAATCTGTCTTTGACTAGTGCAATTACTCCTATAGAAAATCTGTAAGGCCCTATTTTCAGTTGGAGCTACTATATTTGGGTAAATTCCACAGGAGATGCATATCAGCGATGGAGGCAGCATAGAATCTATTGTCCATAAGGTCAAATATGTTGTCACAATATGTTATCAAATGGTTTCAATCTCAGAAAGAAATGCGGTCAGAAAAGCAAAAGTTTTAATGAGAAACACTATTTAACTTCAACTCTGAAGAAGTTGCCTCTCTAACAAAAAAAAAAATGGTGTAAGCTAACAAACAACACAACTGGTATAAGCATGGTGAAAAATTAACGATAAAGGATGGACAGCAAAACTTCCACTTACCAGAGAGGACCAGCTACTATATTTGCAGTTTCAGAACAGAGAATAACCGCTACGTCTTCACCAGTGTTAGTTGGACTGCAGAAGCATACAATAAAGTTGCTAAAGCGCCTAGATTCTTTTACCACAGTTAGTTACTTTAAAACACCATATAATACACAAAAATTAGAAGCTTACGGTGTCAAAGGTGTGTCTATAATACAATTCTTATTGTTTTGAGAATCATTGAGCTTCACCGAGTTTAGAAAAGTTAAACTAAACTTATGATAATTCTAAGTTTCCCTTATTTTCTATATTTTAAGGAACTAACTTCTGTTGAATCTCTGATTTTGTTTAACAAATTGCTCTATAAACTAAGGCCACTTGATGATGCAACTATAATAAGCATTTATCTACACTCTCTTTTATGTGGAATGCATTGTGAGAGTTGTGGAATTTGTTATATCTTCTTTAAAAGCATGATCATAAGCTGTTTGTGCTCTTGATGTTCTCTGAGTTGAGAGAAAACAATTGACTGGTTGTTTTTGTGTGTACAATAAAATTTTTGATGCCCTTTGATTTGCAAAAAAAAAACTAATTTAATTATCAGCACTTACTATCTTCGGTTTGTTAGAATATGCGAGGTTTTTGCGATTGAATTTTAAACAGATAACAAGGGATAAGATCTGAGCTGTTCGGAATGTACTGATACATCATGGATCTCATGGTTCTGTCATTTGAGAGGGTGACGAAGCATGGAGAGCGGGATGAAGAAGATGATAGTACCAATCTCAGTGCCTGTAAATTCTCACACTTTTTCTAGAACATGTCATATTATATCGTGCATCCTTTTTTATTCTCCAGATATACAAAAAGGTTTATAAAACCACATAGCTCTTCACAAGGAGGCTCAAGCAAGGATTGATATTTTTATGGTGAGTTTACGAGATGTTGGGAGAAAATTGTAGGACTGTTTTTCTTTATCGGTCTTTGTTTCCATACTTCAAAATTATTTTCTTATGCATTTGTTTATGCCATTCATTGCATGAAGGATTGTTTTGACTAAAAGCGTTTAAATCAATGCAGTTTTGTTTCTTTTATCTGTTCTTTGATTCGAGAGTTGTCTCTGCTTCTTGGTTTCATGTCTATCTCCCTTCCAAATTTACAATTCTTCATGCAACAGGTACCCCTTTTCCATCTTGGCCACATCACTAAAACACAACCCAAATAATTTATTTTCTTTGATCCCCACATCTGATGCGGAAAATGGTTTCTAGAACATGGATTTAGATACAATAAATCTCAAGAGGCAAATGCTTTAAGTTTAGCTTTATATGTAACTAAATTAGGACCCGCGTGATACACAAGTTTTCAATAATAAAATCTATTTATATATGATAAAAAGCAAAGTAAAATATTTATTGTTGATAACCGATTAAATTTAATAAAGATAAATCTTATGAAAATATAAGAAATATATGTTAGATTGTATTGATGTAAATATTAGATTATGACTATTACCCCCACACACTGTCTAGGATTCTGATTAATAAATCTTTTTAAAATTGGATTTCAACTTCATACACTTCATCACGCAATACAACCCAACAACTTCTTCCATTATATTAAAACTATATTTCTACTCCACGCATTCTATGACAATCAATAAGAATCAAATTTTCATATTAAAACAATATATACATCATATCGAAATTTTCATATTAAAACAATATATACATCATTTATTGTTTATATATATATATATATATATCAATAGTAAGAAAAAATTAACAAAACATAATTAGTAGAAATAAAAAAAATATTAACAAAAACTAAATGAAAAATATTTTTAATTTAAAATTTTAGCACATGTCGTAATCTCATGAGTATCAATTTTGTCAAGTGTCACACTAATATTCATTAGCACGTTCAACATTATATATATTATGACCCGTAATAAAATAAATATTTTTATTTGTGTTGATAATTATTTGATATTGAATCCATTCAAAACTTTCAAGTTTGGAAAATTGAAACATAAAACAATCAAAGTCAATAACTTTGTAGAACACATACATATCTATATATTTACATCAAAATAATATAATAATAAAAATTGTATATGTATTATCTTTGAAGCAAAAAATGTACTTACTTGTGTTGATAACTCTTTGATATTGAATCCATTCCAAAAAAAATTAAATACTGTAAAATCTAAACCAACAAAATCAAAAAGAAAAAATAATTTTTTCCTTGAAAGTAAAAAATATAAGTTTAACTCCCCCGAATGTCACATGCAAGTTTTTCTTTCTCCCTTGGGCATTGTGTAGATAAACTGACCATTATACCCCTAAAACTATGAAACATTTTTCCGGACCAAAACATGGCAATGATTAGAAAGATTTCTAAACACTCAAAAGAGGTGATGATGAGATGGAGATATAATTTATTTTGCAGGGAAATAAGAACATAGCTTTTAAAAAGAAGAACAGAGGGGGAACAAGTACACCGAGAGAGAAGAGTCACAAGTATCGCCAGAAAAGGAACCCACTGTCTGATTCGCTGCGACACTAACATCGGAAACACGGTTGCGAATTTTTCCTTTCTCGAATATCTTGGCTTCCTCAAACAGTGAGGGAAAAATCGGCGAGAGAGAGACCGTTTCACAGAACCGCCAGCGGAGAAACCCTTGGGCTCGGAAGACTCGTGGCGAAGCAAACCCCGGAAAAGGTAATCGGTGTACCTATTCATCAATATATGTTTGTTTTCCGGTCATCCAAAGGGAAAACCCTAAATACGTAAATCTAATAGTTAGGCAGTTCAAAAAGTATGTACATTAATCCTAAGTTTGTTTTTCATTTTTTTTTGTTTCATGAAAGAAATCATGGAACGAATCAACGATTACAATGGAATGATTGATTATGTGTCGAAGGACGGTTCATGGGTAGAGTTCCAGAAGTGGTCGCAAACCGTGGATGCTATAAAAGGTGCGAGTAGTGTGTACACGGGAAACTGTGTACGCGGGAATTACCTTCGTAGTGATGCGTTGGGTGAGGGTTCTGAGATGGTGGAGCTATTAAATGTGGGGGATGAGAATCGTTTAGAGATGACATTTGTTGGGGAAATAGAACGTGGAAGCCATATCACCCAACTAGATAGGGGTGTACGCTAACGATCTGGGTGGTCGATATACCTCATATTTTACCAGTTTTTAGTATGTTTTAATAGGTTTTTAATAAAGAAACTACTTGGTTTTCGAATTTTATTGATTTTTAGTGTTTTTGTAGTTTTCATAGTCTTTACAGGAAATTGGAACAATGGGGCTAAAAATGATACAAAACAAGCATTTTGGAGATTGGAAAACTTCTGAACATTAAAAATTTCGCATCAGATGGAGACCTTTCACCGTTGGATCAAGCTCAATTTTGGTCACAAGATAGCAGGGAGTGTTACCTTTCATTTACAAGTAATTTCAAGCAAATCCAACGGTTAGATCTCAAGATATACTTAGTTTACTGAAGACGGGTTGTTCTGGATACGATCTGAAACAAGCAGAGAAAAAGAACCATGATTGATCGATTGCACCATAGGTGATCGATTGATCGTTGCTATTTCCTTTCTATTGGAAGCTCCCAACAGTCTTTGGAAGTTAAGGCGAAGTCACAAATCAAGGCATTGACCACGTCATTGCTGTCCAAAGAATAGTGAGAGGTGAGCAACGACGTACAGTCTTGAGCAGCGGCGAGCAGTCTTGAGCAGAGGCAAGCAGTCTTTAGCAGCGACGAACAATCTTGAGCAGCGGCGAGCAGTCTTTAGCAGCGATGAACAATCTTGAGTAGCGACGAGCAATCTTTAATAGTGACGAACAGTCTTGAGCAGCGATAATTTTTTCCATTGATTAACCATCAATCCACGTGTATATGGAGATCATTCCACGTGTCAAAAATGAAATGTCAAACACCTTCAAGTTTATCCATTCATTTGGGTCTTAATTATATTGGGCTTTTAGAATGTTGTTCGATTTCCACTATGTAATAACTTTACTTGGGTTTTTATCGTTTATGATCAATGTAATATGTTGTAAAAAAAAAAAACAAACTAAAACCAAACCGAATTACACCATACCAAACTAGTTTCGGTTTGAGTTTGGCTAGAATTTTATTAAAATCGAATTAAATGAATTGAACTGAACCCAAATTGAATATGAAAATAAATCGAAATGCTTCCCTCAAGCTTAGACATGATCACGGTTATAGTTACTACGGTTAAAGTTATTTAACCATCAGTTATGGTTATAAATTATTTTAACCTTAACATTAACCATTTAATATAAGGTTTAAATAGTTACGGTTAAATACGGTTATGATTAGATACGATTACGGTTATTTGATTATTATGATACGGTTAATTTTACGGTTTATAATTAAATAATATATACTTTTCATAAAATGAGAAAATAAAATATATATTTAACTGTTATTAATCTAATTACTTAACGGTTATACTTATTTTCCATTTAACTAAAAGAATTGAATTTAACTAAAATGTATCCCAATATATAATTTACTCACTAAATTAGTTAGACCCATGATAATTGCACCCATACAATTTGACTCAGTTATATCCACGATGGCATGATCTACTTTTTTTGTTTCTTCTTTTAATCTTTTTTATTTTACTAAATAATTGTTGTGTTTAAAAATTAGTTATATTTGTTAGAAAGAAATCAATTACGTTTAGCACATTCATTTTTTTAATTTTAGTTAATATAGTTTATACTTTTTTTAATTTTTTTTAATTTTGGACTTAGTAAATTGATTATATATAATTTTTATGTGTTATTACATAACTAATTATTGGTATAATTAGTTTTATTTTAAAAACAATTACAGTTAAATTTTTAAGGTTTTAACTTTACGGTTAACCAATGGTTATGATACAGTTACGGTTAATTAACAATTATGGTTAACTATTTGTTTTAACCATAACTAATATATTTTTACGGTTAGTAGTTACAGTTTTAAACTGTTTTATATGATTACAATCCAATTACGATTTAAAAATAATACGGTTATAGTTTGATTTTGGTCATGCCTAGTCCAGCTGATCAAAATAAAGTCAGGGTTCAAGTCATAGTTTTATGAAAGATAAGGGTCTAATCTGTAAATTATCAAACGGAATCATAAAAAAAAGTTTTTAGTCACAAAACGCGTCATTACGATAGAGACGAAGAACAATCCTATTCAATTCCATTAGTCAAAGTAGATCCGAATCCTTGTTCGATCTTTATCGTCACGACGAAGTAACCGAATTCCGGTGAGTTTCGCGGCACACCGTGTCTCTCCTTCGTTCTGCTTCTCAATCTCGGCGGCGATTAATTTGGAATCCGTTGATTTTGCGTGGGAATATCGTTCTAGATCTGCTTTACCTAGTCTTGACTCAGTTAAACTTTGTTTGGGTTAGGATTTTAGATACGGATGCGAATTTATAGTGTTTATGACCATTTTTATTGCGTTTACTCTCATGTGATGTTGAAAGTGATCCATCTGGCTTAAAAGGGATTTTTGTGGGCTGATGTGCTGTTTTTAGTTTCGGCTTTGTCAATTAATCCACTCTCACGATTTGCTCTGTTTTCTCTACCGTTTCTTGAATACGTAATGATAATCCGTCTTGTGATAATGAAGGGCTATAGGGTTTTCTGATTAGCAATGGCGTCCAGGAGAAGTGTACGGTATGCTCAGCTTCCAGGAGATGAAGATGATGAAGATTATGCAAATGGTGGTGGAAGGAGAAATTTCGATCCCCGCTTCGATTATACTCCGAAAGCATTTGATAGAGTACCATGGAAATCTATAGCACTAGCTGTGTTTCTTCTGTTCCTTGGTTGCTTGCTTCTCCTTTTAACGTTTTTCATCTTCACTGGTCACATGGAAGGAGATAGCTCTCAGGGTTATGCCCTTCTTGTCCTTGGGATCCTTACTTTCCTCCCTGGTAAGACTTGGAATTCTTTAGTCTGTTTTTTACACTCTTTGATTTTCTTAGATACTTAATGCATGATGTTTGATTCGAAAGCACTTTTGGAATCTGTGTGGAGATTGAGTGAGTTGGATCAACTATAGGCACATTGTGTTCCTTGTCTACTGAAATTATGTTCACTTTAGCCATTTATGCTTTGGAGTTCCTCCAGTTTTCTGGAAAGAACAGTGATGCCATGTTGCCGTTCTGAGTGCATGATGTTTGATTCGAAAACCCTTGTGGAATTTGTTGTTTGATGTGGAGATTGAGTGAGTTCGACCAAGTAGACACAGCTTGTGTTATTTGTCTGTTGAAATATGTTCTTTTTACCCATTTTTGCTCGGAGTTAAACTGGACGTTATAGCGATTTTCATGGCCTTGACACATTTCACAATTGTGGTGACAGGATTTTATGAGACTCGAATTGCTTACTATTCGTGGAGAGGAGCTGAAGGGTACCGTTTTGCAGCCATTCCCTCCTACTGAGGTCAAGTAGCTGGAGAAGTAAAGAATCTCTGTGCATAGAAAAGTTTTTTTTTTGTGAGGAAGAGTCGTATTAGAGAATTGTAATCCAAAAGTAATAGACTTGAGCTGTTTCATGAATCACCCAGATTCTCTTTATACTGTAGAATTTCCTCCAAGTTAAAATCTTGGGTTATAGATAAATATAATTTTTATGTTTTGTTGATACAATTTGTGAATCTTATTGTATCTCGTTTGTTATCAAAATATGTAATGTGTCTTTTAGGACTTTGGGTTTTTTGACAAAGAAGACAGAGATAAGTTCATAACAAAGACACCCCCCATAGGACTTTGGATCGTTAAGATGTTTATCTCCTCTTCATATGGGCAATGGAATGCATGAGATGGGTCTCAGATGACTCGAGTGAGATTTGCTTTTTATTGCACTGATTTGATTGAGATGGTCACCAAACTGACATAGTGGCCTTCTTTTGCATCGAAATTCGAAGATTTTAGGTATCTTAGATATCCTTTGTTTCCTTTAGAATTATTAGATTCTCCGTTGTAACGATGTCCGTGCGGATTTACTTGCTAAAAAAACAAGAGCACGAGGTTCCATATTTTACCATGTAAATTCGTCGGTTTTCATTGGGCTCCGTCTAAAGGATCCTAAGTCTTAACCAATTTTTACCAAGCAATCTAACAACCCTATGGTGAAGCAATCAACAATCCTATGTTTACAATCATGCATAATACTTCCAAATTAACCATCCAAAGAATTTCACACTATGTAACCATTTTTGTCCCGTATGGTCGGCGCAAGACATGTACGACTATCCCAATACGTTATCCATCACAACATCTATGACCATACGGTGACCGTCCCTGCAGAAATATACACATAGAAGAGTATCCATTAGTGGTGGCAAGGTCATGGTCTGGATGGATTGAGTTGAGGACAATCCAATCCCTAACGTACCTTCCCTCTAACCCCTAAGCCGTATGAGTCCCGATCCGAGTTTCTCGACCCAACTTCGATTCTTCTCGTACCAGAACTCACCCATAAGCCTTATTGTCGGGTTGACTAGGAATGGTCGAGTAACAATTTAATTTACTGTCAGTTCCTGTCTGGTTCACGGACAATCCCTAACAGACAGCCGGATCCAAGCAAACAAGCAAACCATCGAGTGGAAGATGATTTCTCTCAAAGACATGTGGTCTAACCCGTCAAGTTACTTGAACCATTTAGGGCCGATGCGACAGACCAACTGTACAAATAGCGCTAAGAGATTCGCCTAAGCTAGTTACATGTGGATCTAAGAGATTCGCCTAAGCTAAGAGAGTAAATTTATCATAAAAAACATACCCCCCGTTGGACGAGTCTGCGTAGAAAGCTCGTGCAACGGAAGAGTGATATCTTGAGGGATAATCTTCGACCTCTCGAGAACATAAATTTAAATAGACTTTGAATCGCCAACATGATCTCCTTCCTTTGCACTCTGAAATATCAACCATGGTTAATATGAAACGAGTTCGAAGACCTATGAGGTATTAGAACCCCTGAAAGTTGAGCCTGAATCTGGAGACATTGGAGGCATAAGAAATCCTATAAAGGCTGGAGCTTGAGTTCGGAGACCCAGGGCATGAGAACCCTGAAGGCCAAAGGCCTGAGTCTGGAGACATGGAAGGAATGAGAACCCCTTTAAGGACAAAGGCTTGACTCCAGAGACCTGGGAAGGCACGAAAACCTCCCTGAAAACCGTGATGGCCTCAGTTCAGAGATTTTGGAATGTATGAAAGCATCCACAAAGGCCAAGTACCTGAGTCTAGAGACCTACCCCCACAAAGACTACAAGACTGGAATCCAACATTCTGGAGGGAGACAACGAGGAATTAAAAACCTGACCCCGAAGATTTTTACGTTCTAAAGCGGTACCCTAGGCGCAATGCTACAGGGTCTAGAGCCACTCCCCGGTCTTTTTATAACCATTTTTGGGCCTTTTTAATATACCATGTTTTGGGTTTGGATAAAAGATTTTTTTGGTTTTGCATTTGCCTATGGTTTGGGCTGAATGAAACAATAATTTCTTCAATTAATGACTCGGGGGACGATTGATAGGATTTCGCCGCTTCCAGTTATGCAAGGCGGATGTTTCATCATTATAGTTCCCTTGATTCTCGGATCTCACTATGCTGTGGGTGGTTGTGGGTGGCACGTGGCAAAACGGTTCCCGCACGTTGGCTCCACACTTCCTTTTCTTCTTTTTCTTTACTATTTATTCTAGTGTGATTTCCTTCTTTTTCATCACTCGATAATTCTTGCTTCTTCTTCTCTTCTGCATACACTAAATATTTCTTCTTCTCTTCTATTTTCTTCCTCGTCTATTTCCCCGAAGCTTCTCTGATACTTCACCTTCTTCATTACTTTGCTTTCTCCATTTTACTCGGAAAAGATGTCTTCTTCCTTGGCTTCCACATTTTATAGCAATGGTTATTTGTTGTTGTCTTCTTTGTCACCGCCGTCTTCCGCTTCTTCTTGAAGCAATATTCTATCGGTTCTTGGGGCTCGAGTTTCTTCGACTTTTCACTCTCCGGTCATTTATCTTGGCCCACGGGCTAACCCTAGTTCTCCTCCAGTGGGATACGTTACCATATTCTGGTCTTTCTTTCGCATCGGCTTTCGCCACATCCTCTCGTGGGTTATGATGGAGCTTTGTGAGGAAATAATGGTGAGTAGTTTTAACCACCCAACTAGTACTATCTGCAAATGCAAAACAATCGCAATTAGTATAGATGAGGGATCAAATCCACGGGGGCTTGGCAACTATACTATGAATTGTAATGAATGGAATCAAACTAGAACAAAATATAGATATCGTTTTGTGATTAATAAGAAACTAGATAAACAACAAGTAATTAAAATAGAAGTTAAATCAATGGAAAAAATATTAGAGCATCTCCAATCCCAATCTATTTTTTCACTCTAAAATGGAGTTTGGAGTAAACTCCTCTCCAACCCTAATCCATTTACAACTTCAAAATGGAGTGGGATTGGAGTTAAACCCAACTCCATATTAGATTTACTCAATTTTGGAGTAAAAAATGAAATAATGGGTTGGAGATGCTTTTCGAAGTTAGGATATTCATAGAGAATCATGCAACGATAATGTCAGCAAGAAAGCTGAAGCCTTACTTCCAGTTGCACTCAATCGTGGTCCTGAGTACCTTCCCGTTAAGGTCCATTTTGCACAGCCCGATTCAATCAGAAAGGCTAGCAAAATTGGCAATTGAGCTAAGTGAGTATGACATCGAGTATCGTAGGCGTACGAGCGCCAAATCTCAAGTCCTAGCCGATTTCTTGATCGAGCTCCCTGAAGAGAGCATTGACACAGAGACACGGAACTCGCTCTGGAAACTTCACGTCGACGGTTCATCATCCAAAAATGGATGAGAGGTAGGAATACGCCTAACCTCACCAACCGGTGAACTACTAGAGTAGTCGTTTAGCCTAGGCTTTCGTGCATCCAACAACGAAGCAGAGTACGAAGTCCTGATCGCCGGCATGAAGCTCGCTAGTGTCCTGAAAATTGAGCAACTTGACGCATTCTGTGCAGCTAGTCGTAAATCAATTCAGTGGCGAATATGCAGCGAAGGATGATCGAATGGAAGCTTACCTAAAAATCGTCAAAGAATTGGCTGCACAGTTCAAGAAATTCGTACTGACATGCATTCCACGAGAAGAGAACACTTCAGCCGACGCACTCGCAGCTCTCGCATCAACTTCTGATCCAGACCTAAAGAGAGTTATTCCGGTAGAATTCATTCGGCACCCAAGTATCAATCTTTCCGAGACGGTGAATGCAATAACTCATTTCCAAGCAGCTAAGCAAGCAAAAGAAGTCACAAACAGGCAGGAAGAGACAGCTACAATGCAGGAGGGACAGGTAAACAAACCCGTAATCGAACCAGATATTACTATAATTGAAGAAGACACTCTGGAAGAGTCCGAAATTGTCGAAAGCAATAAGGATCCTGCCGTCAAATCTCTCTCCAAAGAAAAAGCAGGCGAGATTGATGAGGATTCACCGAATGCAGAATACGGCAGCAACAAATATTGGCTCAATGCAATCAGAGAATATATATACGACGGAGTCTTACCAACTAAAAAATGGGCGACTCATAAGCTTCGAGTCCAGGCAGCTCGTTACGTCTTACTCGATGGGAACGTATTTAAGTGGAGATTCTCAGGACCATTGTTAATTTGCGTAGAAGGAAAGGACATAAGAAAGATCATGGAAGAAGTTCACAACGGTTAATGCGGTAATTATTCAGGAGGAAGAGTTCTGGCGATAAAAGTCAAGCGTCACGGTTATTATTGGCCAACTATGATCAAAGACTGCAAGAAGTTTTCAGCCAAGTGCGAGAAATGTCAACGCCACGCGCCAATGATTCACCAGCCAATCGAAGTGGTTTCCTCAATCTCATCACCATACCCATTCATGCGATGGTCCATGGACATCGTCGGGCCATTGCACCCCTCGAAGCAGAAATGATTCCTGTTGGTTTTGACCGACTATTTTTCAAAATGGGTCGAAGTCGACTCCTACGCTAGCATCAAAGACGCAAAAGTGGAGGCCTTTGTATGGAAGTATATCATATGCCGTCATGGAGTATCGTATGAGATCGTTACAGACAATGGCTCGCAGTTCATTTCTAATCGGTTCGAAGCTTTCTGCGAGACATGGAAGATCAGACTTAGCAAGTCCACTACGAGGTATCCACAAGCAAACGGTCAAGCAGAAGCAATCAACAAGATGATCCTGGATGGCCTGAAGAAGCGCCTCGATGAAAAGAAGGGACGTTGAGACGATGAATTAGAAGGAGTGTTGTGGTCTCACCGCACAACTCCAAGACGAACAACTAGTGAAACCCCATTTGCCCTTGTCTACGGAACAGAGCGTATCATTCCACCTGAAATACATTTTCCCGGAGTTCGCCGCAGACTTCTTCCAGAACAAAGAGGACTTAATCACCTATTGTTACTCGACGAGTTGGACTTAATCAACGAAAGACGAGATCAGGCCTTGATCAGGATCTAGAACTATCAAAACGCAACAGCAAAGTACTACAACTCCAACGTTCGAAGACGAAGATTTAACGAAGGAGACTTAGTTTTGCGGAAAGTTTTCCATAACACAGCAGAAACAAATGCTGGAAAACTGGGAGCAAACTAGGAAGGACCTTACAGAATCACAGAGGTAGTCAAACCCTGCGTTTACAAACTGGCCAGCATGTCCAATGTTCCAGTACCAAGATCATGGAACGCAAGGCATCTCAATAAATACTATCACTAAGCTATTTTTATGAACTACGAGGCGGCTTGATCCCTGCAAAGTGTACGTAGGCAGCTCTTCTGCGGATGGGTTCAGCTGCCCCCTCCTTTAAAAAGGGGGGGGGAGTGGGTACGTATACTCCCATCTTTATAATAGACTATGTCTAATTAAAGCAAGCTTTTTCGAAGAAAATATCTTCAAATCACATCCTTTACGGATTACTAGTCTCAACTAAATGGACATTTCATATCACCCCATTGCTGTTGGCCACAACAACTGGACATTACAACCTTCAAACTAAACTATGCAAACATATGTTCATTGTCGGAGCATATATGTTTACGGTAACGTGTCTGTAAACCGAAATATTTATCCCAAACTAACACAAGTACACATCCATTCATTTGAACGGATATGTTTATCAGAACAATACGAGCAAAGCACTTAACGACTTGCGTTTTTATAATCACAAAACACATTCATCAAACACAAAGAATTTTCTCAAAGCTGAAGCCTTCAAATTATAAGATAAATCGATTGCAAGACAAAAATAGTAGTTCTCAAAGAAGACTACAAGGCGGATAAAGGCATTCAGACACCAAATAAAGTATTAAACTAAACAAAAAAGAGATGGTCATAGGCTTCCGTGGTTTCAGGTTTCGCGATCTTCTCCTGCTCGGGCTCAGTGGAGTGCTCGTTTTCCCCTCCTTCTTTGCGCTCTTTGATGTCAGGCTCCAAAACCCTCTCCGGCTCAAGTGCAGCCGTAGCCCCCTCGGTATTTTTCTCGGGAGACGGCTCGAGGGTCTTCTTCTTCGAGTTGCCTTCACTCGATTTAGAGGATGTCGGATCCTCGGATGTCTGCTTTGAGTTTAGTGCAACCAAGCCTATTGTTCCCTTGTTATAACCAGAGAAGTCATTGATACCAACACTCACAGTAGACGTCTCAATAGGCTCGTCATCGTTAAGCTCTTTCAAGATATCAGAGCGAATGGGAGACAATCTCAGTGTCTCTCCCAGATCAGCCACCAGCTTGGCAAATGCCTTGTAGGCACCCCCGAGCTCCCCTTTCTGCTTGGCCAACTTCTCCGCTTCGGAGTCAAGTGACGGCGACTCGGTGCTTTGGAGCAGTGAGATAAACTGAAGATTGCTTTCGATATGAGTTAGATCAAACATATTTTCCTTCGGCTCACCACGAATCTTAGCAAGCTGCACTTTGGCTCGGGAGATTGTGTTTTCAAACATCATCATCATCTCCTGCTTGGCCTCTAATACGGCCCGCTCCACCTTGCTCTCGTGAAGCTCGATCGCTGTCTCCAGTTGCCTCGTCTGACTGGCTATATGAGCATCACGCTTCGCTTTGCAAAATTCCAACCGCATGATCCGCTCGTCGGCTTCTTTGCGGTGCTTCTTGTGACCTTCTACCTCAACTTTGAGGTCCCTGACTCTCTTAAGAGCCCTTTTCTCGTTCGGAGGCATGTTTGCCTCGACTTCTTTGAGCTTCCCGTCCAGTTTAAAGGCTTTTTCCGGGCATCATCAACTTTTTCCCTGTCTTTACGGGCATCAGATTCATACCCCAGAACCATATTGTTGAGATGGGCTATGAATTGCGCAAAGAAAAAAATATTACTCAACGAATAGCAACATAAAGCAAATAAAAATGGCTCAGCCAAAAACATACCTTGAAGTAATATACTTCGACGACACTTTGCAGATCACGGTATTCAACACTTAATGTCATGCCCGTATACACCTCAACAAAATGGATTGGCCGAGAGAAAACATCAACATCTTACTGAATTGGGGCTGACAATGCTATTTAACAGCAATATACCTCTGAAATATTGGGCCGAGGCATTCTATACAGCAAATTACCTCATCAATTTGTTACCATCTTCAGTCTTGCATCAAAAGAGTCCTTATGAGGTTCTGTTTCATACATCACCAGTTTATACATCCCTTCGCATTTTTGGATGTGCTTGTTATCCATATCTTAGACCATATGCTGCTAACAAGTTTGCTCCTCACTCTTCACTTTGCATTTTTCTTGGCTATAATGCTCAGTACAAGGGTTACTGTTGTCTTCATCTTAGTACTGGCAAAGATTTTATAAGCCGCCACGTTATCTTTGAGGAAGCTTGTTTTCCTTTCAAGCCTTCACATTCAAACCAAAATCCTCTTTATTCGGCTTCAGACCTGTCTTAATGGAATCAAATTTTACCTGATGCTTATGTCCTACCTCAGGTATCTCCCTCACGATCCTCTTCCGCTGCTCCTCGGCATATGTATGTTCCTCCTGTTGGTGTTTCAAGCGATGTGTCTACTACTTTAGAGAAACAGTGCATTGAGTGTACGACAGGTCTCGAACCTGGTTCTATTGGTGACATCACTGTTTCTTCACCTAGTAGGACAGATACATCCGACACCTCTTCTCCAAATGACTCTTCTGGTTTACAATCAATTGAGTCTTCTCCATCTTCTGCTGATTCCATTGTTCCAGTTTCTAATTATCATCCTATGATTACTCGTGCTAAGGCAGGTGTTTCTATACCCAATCCAAGATACGTTTTACTCACCAATAAAACTATTCCTGGAATACCAAAATCAGTTGTTGAGGCTCTTATACACCCTGGCTGGTCTGATGCGATGAAAGAAGAGATGCACATCATCGATGTTACTCATACTTGGGACTTAATTCCGTTTGATGAGACTATGAATGTCCTTGGTTGTCGATGGGTCTTCACTGTGAAACTGAATGCAGATGGATCTCTGAATAGGCTCAAAGCACGATTAGTTGCCAAAGATTTTTTACAAGAAGAAGGCATTGACTTCACTGAAACATTTAGTCCAGTTGTTAAAACAGCAACCATCCGCATTGTATTAGCTGTTGCGACTGCTAAATCTTGGCCTCTTATACAATTTGATGTCAAAAATACATTCTTACATGGCGATCTCCAAGAAGAAGTATTTATGACTCAACCGCCTGGTTTCGTTAATCCAACTTATCCTAATCATGTGTGTTATCTGAAGAAATCCATGTACTGTCTTAAACAAGCTCCTCGTGCTTGGTTTGAGAAGTTTGCTAATTTTTATTGGAGTTTGGCTTTCATTGTAGTACAGCAGACCCGTCTCTCTTCATCTATCACCACGATGGCCATACTTTGGTTCTTCTTCTTTATGTCGACGATATGATTCTTACTGGAAGTTGTCCTTCTTTGCTTCAAACTCTTGTCCAGGCTCTTCACACCCAGTTTGCTATGAAAGACATCGGAGTGTTGAGCTATTTTCTAGGAATTCAGGCCATCTTTAACGATTCTGGTCTGTTTCTTCATCAGTCCAATTACACAGAGAAGATTCTCACAATTGCAGGTATGCAAAATTGTAATTGTATGCCTACTCCTCTACCTCTTCAATTGGATAAAGTCACTCATGGTGTTGAACCGTTCTCTGACCCTACTTACTTTCGTAGTCTTGTTGGCAAGCTCTAATATTTGACTCTTACATGACCTGATATTCAGTTTGCCGTAAACTTTGTGTGTCAGAGAATGCACTCTCCAACTATCTCTGATTTCACCTTTCTCAAGCGTATTCTTAGATATCTTCGTGGGACTAGTTCTCTTGGTATTAACTTGAGAAAGGATAGTGATTTGTCTTTGGCAGCCTTTTGTGATAGTGATTGGGTAGGCTGTAAAGAGACTCGACGGTCTACCACTGGTTTTTGCACACTCCTCGGCTCACAACTTGTTTCGTGGTCTGCTAAATGCCAACCTACTGTGTCTCGTTCATCCACTGAGGCAGAGTATCGAGCTCTTGCTTACACTGCTGCAGAGATTACCTGGATCTCTTCTATGCTTAAGGATCTTGGTATTCCTCAAATGAAGCCTGCTCTCTTACTCTGCGACAATTTATCCGCTGTTCACCTAACTACCAATCCCAAATTCCACAGTCGCTCTAAACACATCGAGGTTGACTATCACTTTATACGGGAAAAGGTTGCTCTTGGTCTTATTGAAACACAACATATTCCGGCTTATCTTCAATTGGCCGATATATTCACCAAGTCTTTGCCACGTCTTCCTTTCCTGGCACTTCGTAACAAACTCGGAGTTTGTCTTCCACCAACCTCGAGCTTGAGGGGGGATGAAAGTGTAATCACACAAAAACAAAGCTTTGAGGAATAAGCAGAACAAAGTATCGTTCATCAAGGTCTAAGTGGAACAACTAGAATTTGCATTGACACAAAGTGTGTGGTACCACAAGGACAAGTGTCAGAGGTGAGTGGTGGAGCAACATAGGAAGAGCCAAAGTATTAGGTACAATGATATTATATTATGGAGCGTGCAAGGTAAAACGAAACTGTTGGTGGTGGGAAACACAACATTATGGGAAACACAATTATTCTTTATATATATTATATGATTGTAAAACATGCAGTGTAAGAAAAAAAAAATAATAATATATATATATATATATATATATATTTGTGTCTCTCTGTCTTCTTCCTTCGGCCTTCCGCCATTGTTATTCTGTTTTCTTAATCTTTTCTTCAAGTATTTGTGTGTATGCTCATCTTGTTGAAATCTCAACACTGTCATCACCAAACCAAATCCCTAAGTTTCATTTGCTGTCACGAAAGGTCAAGAGCCACCGGAGAAGAAAACAAAACGGGTTGGCTGCGTATTCCCTCCTATAAGTGCCACTAAAACGATTCCACCCCACACTTTTTATCTCTTCGTTTTATTACACAAACTATGTAAACCGATCAAAAAATTACACAAACTATTTTTCTCTTCAAAATTGACCAAATGAAATTGGTTAAGTTAAAACCGTTGATTAAACCGTAATTGTGGTTAAATAAACCGTGATTACGGTTTGAAATTTTAATTTATGATTATTTAAATATACACGTGTTATTTTATGAATAAAAATAAAATTTTAATATTATTTATATATATATATATATATTATAATTAATTAATCACAAAAAAACAGAAAAAAAGAAAAAAAAAATGGACGATCTAATTTTAGTGAAATTAGGCCAAATAACCTAAAAGAAAATTATAACTCATAAACTAACAAAATTCCCTTTATGTGTCCCTAATCCTACCTCACAACTTAGGGTTTTTTGTTAGTTTGCTAATTTTTTTTTTTTTTTTGGTTATCTAGCAAAATCACCTCTAATTGAAATATAGCCCTCCAACCAGATCCATGTGCCACATCACCAGAGGAACGGGACGAGGACGACGAGAACGATGTCGTCGTCGAGGCGTCTTCTGCTTTTCACGGTGTAAATCCCTTCTCGGCGGACGAGAAATCGAATCCGTATGATAATAGTGCAGCTGTCGACGGTGACGAGGATCTCGATGCAAACAGATCTAGAATCGGAGGTGTTCGTGTGGAGAAGAGGCAGAATCAGGAAGAGCTTAGCGACGGAGGAACAACGAATGGCGGTGAGACGACGCCGTACGGTAGCTTCAAAAGGCCGAGGACTTCGTCTTCATCCGCCGGTGAGTATAGGAAGGACAGGGAAGAATGGAGCGACGCGGCGATCTCATGTTTGTTAGATGCGTAGTCGGACAAGTTCACACAGCTCAATCGAGGGAATCTGCAGGGAAGGGGGAAAAAAAAATTAGATTGTCCATTTTGTTTTTCTATGTTTTCTGTTTTTGGTGATTTATTAATTATAATATATATAAAAATAATATAAAAATTCTATTTTATTCATAAAATGACACGTATACATTTAAATAATCATAAATTAAAATTTCAAACCGTGATTACGGTTTATTTAACCACGATTACGGTTTAATCAACGGTTTTAACTTAACTAATTTCATTTAATCAATTTTGAAGAGAAAAATAGTTTGTATAGTTTTTTTATCGGTTTACATAGCTTGTGTAGTAAAACGAAGAGATGCACTTATAGGGGGGAATACGCAGCCAACCCAAACAAAACCGGTCTCGAATTTTCAATAGTGAACCTTAGATAAGATTTCGACAACGCCTCTCCGACCACTGTTATTCATCCTCCGGTGGTTTTCTCCGATGACACGAACCATAATCTCCCCCACCTTTGGCTCCCGTCGTTCACCGTATGGTGTCATCGCCAACATCTCTACTCATGGCGTCTTTGTGACTCCGATCTTCGAGCTCAGATAAGCTCCCAAGCTCTAGCAATTTCTTCCTTTCCATTCGATTTTTCTTTGCTTGTGAAATCAGAGAAGTTCTAACTTGTTTTTTTGTTTCATTTCAGCCTCGGAGGAGACTCAAATCCGAAGCTCAACCTGCTTCTGTCACCACGGGTAAACGACTAAGCTCCTAGCCTTCCAGATTTTACTTCATATGTGAATCCCGATTTCTGGATATTCATATTCGCCGCCATCTCCGGCGGCTCCTTCAATTCACGGCGAAACCTAGGTAAGCTAGAGACCCATCTCTCACTCACGACAACTTGCTTGGCTTCTCTCTCTATTAAATTCTGAAACCCTAACTTCTGATTTCTGAATTTTCAGTTTCAATTGGGACTTGAAATCAATTTGGAGTTCTCGTCAATTTGGTATCACCTAAAAATCGCATTTTTTTATTATACCCCTGTCTTGGAACGCAAACGTCGCACTTCCTGAAATCGGTCAGTCTCTAGCTTTCTCTCTCTCCTCTTTTCTGTAAATCTGATTTTGGTGTTGATCTGTGAGCTAAATTTTTTTGCTTTTTCATTTCTTTGGATTCATTGATGTCAATTTCCGTTTTTATTTGAGTATTGTATGTCTATTGTTTTGCTGAGCCGTTGTGTTGTGGTGATATGCAGGCCATGGAGTCTTAAGTGGACATACACATATATGTTGAACTTAGTTTAAACTTATGTACTATCTTGTAAAATTACATGTTGTAAAATCAGTTTTAATAGCAATAGATATCGCATTTTATTATTTAATTTGTATCAGCAAACAACATAATTTATAATGTATATAAATTGTACACATACTATACAAATACAACACTGTATAAATACACAAAACTGTCTACATAATACAAAATGCTATATATATATATATATATATTTCTAAAATTACAAAAAAGCAACATGAACGCTATCTGTATACAAAATAAAGTGCTATCTAACTACATAAATTATTACATATGTCGCTTGCTATTGTAAAATTCCGAAAATGTTATAAATAAATAAATTAACAGCAAAACATAATCGGTATTGTCTATTTAAATATTGCATATCAGAAAATGCTATATTAACTCAAAGCACAATAGCAATGCTGAAAACCACTATCGAAAGTGCCGGATGTATTATGACGGGAGCAGACAGAGCGCTTTCTACAATACTATAGTATCATTAGATAGCGGTTTTCAGCTGCTATTAATACCCACATTTCATGTAGTGTTTGTAGGTGACTATTCTTGCATGTAAGAAGTCCAAAGAGCCATTCGTGTTCTTAAGAAGGCTTGTGGAGATGGCATGCGCAAACTCTTGCATATAGGCCCTGAGACATGCTCAATGCTTTCCAGTTTGTTGAAAGAATAAGGATTGAAGCATGGGGTGTCGAATCATATGACATCGAAGATACAAATTCTCACTGCAAGAGTCTTGTCTCTTGTGAGAAAAGGCCTTGCACGTGTGGCTGATATAAGTTTTCTCTGCCCTACCTGGCAAAATCTTTCTCTCTTGTAATCGCCTCATATGCTCTGGATTATCTCTCATCCGAGTACCTAAACAAGAAAGCAAATATTAATGAATCAATTGCAAGCCCTCAATTCATGTTCGATCTCAATAAACCCCAATGATTAGAGTCCCATACATTTATCTCACGAGAGCAAACCCAAAGGCAATTTATCTAAGCCTGGCTACTACACAAAGACCAAATATACTAAGTTTTTGAGACAAACGACTATATTTTGGGTCAATCAAACATAAACTGATGTTTTCTTACTCTAATGGCCACTCTATTTCCCTCTGCAAAATCTGAAAACACAAAAAAAATTACAAAATTTCTGCAATTTCCTTAACAAATTCACATTTTTTTAATTGTTTCACAATTGCAAATTTTAAAAGCCACAATGAATAATCATAGCTCAACAAAACAGAACCAAACCCTTTAAAATGACATACATCGGTTTTTAATGACTTTTAATTAATGTTTTATACGATTTTAGTATCTTTATAGTGTTTTCAAAGTATTTCTAGTGTCAAGAGTCTTTTCAGGAAAAGTAGACAAAAATGATACAAAAAGCAAGGAAAACAAGTTTTGGACAATGCAAATACGTCAGAAATTTGGGATTCGTTGACAATCTTAAATTTATTGGATTGAGCTAAAATTTTGATGGAGGACTGCCACATGAGTTAGATTTTATTCAGAATTCATCTCATATCATTTGGATAAATGGTTTAAAAGTTATGCTAATGTTTCTCATACATGTCCGAGGAGACTTCAACCTGGAAGCAGAAGGAGGCCAAACTCGAAAGTCAGAAGCCATAATCCTGGGGTCCCAAACCATCTCGATACCAGGGCATCACATGTATGTGTATTAAGCCCAAAATAAAGTCCAAAGCCCGATGAACTTGTCCTAACCCAAAGAGAAATGACCTAGAAGACCTAAAAGCTTCTCAAGATCTACAAATACATTTAAGGCTGCCCCTAAAGAGAGAGAGCAACACACACGAAAATCACAGCCTCCTTTAAACCATTAAACACTTTTCATAGTTCTTTGTTCTTTCATACTTTTATTCAAAGTTTCAAGGAGAACATCTCCAACTCTTTGTACCTATTAGAGAAGATTTCTAAATTCTATTGTTCTACTTATTCGAATTATGATTATGAAATTCATTCAATTATTTATTTTGTTTAAGCTTGTCTGAGTAGTTCATTACTTGAATTAAAGCGTGAATCAAAGTAATTTATGGATTGTTAATTTAGTTTATTATATCACGGTTCTTAATCTTTAGAAGTTTTTTTGTCTAGGCTTGAATTTACTGCATGTTACTTAGTAATTGTTCTTAGGTTGGTTTATCCACCAAAACTGTTGATTTATCTCCTGAACTAGCATATAAGAGCATGGCGTCATAAACTGCAAAAGTTGAGATATCGAGTATTTGTGAATGTTAATCGAACCTGAGTTATTATTCCATATCTTCATGTGTTAGTGCTTGTGAAAGTAGAGTAATAGAGTTGTTTAGATATGGGTAGTTGGCTCTGCTAAAGTATGTCAATTATACACTTGTGTATCAAGTTCTAGAATCTATCTATTGAAACTTATTCTTTAATTTAATTGTTTGATAAAATTAGTTCATAATCTCTGGCGATAATCCATAATGCCCAACGTTTTTCTCCATTGAATTCAATCATTATTTGCTTTGTTGCACTTGCTTTTATTTACTTAGTTTTAATACTCTAAAAACCATATTTTTCGACTTAGCTAGAGCTGATACTTAGGATTCTTAGCGTAACCACTAATCTATGTGGAACTTGACCCCTTAATATACTACTGAGAATGTTATGCACCTGCTCCTATAGTAAGGATAAAACCTGACACAATAAAAAATTCACAAAACCATAAAAGAAATGAAACTGTTCAAATTCATAAATTTGAACTGTTTCTGTTCCAAAATCAAGAATTTACTTCGCCTCAGTCGTCTCTTGAATGGCGGCTCAGACATCGTTTCAATCGTTATTGGCTTAGGGGGTAGTGGAGAGGCTTTGTAAATTTAGTGTTGAAAATCAGATTTAGAGAAGAAATTGGGAATTTAGAGTTTGCGAGCAAATTTGGAGATTTTTATCTACAAAATTACGAAAGAGAAAAGAAAAAAAAAATATCAACGCTCATTAACGCTACAGTTCAATTGACGATTTTGGGTTTAAAACTTTAAAATGGCTTCGTCAACATATACTTGGTGGACTATTTGGTATATATCAAATTTGAGGTTTTATATGGCTAATTAGGCAAAGATATGGATTTTTATGACCTTTCTCCCAAAGAACTAACATATTTCCGAAACAAAATTTGTTAACATTACAGTTCATGTTGACTAATTTGGGTTTACAACTTTAACATGGCTCTGCCAACATATACTTGCTGGTCTATTTTATGTATATCAAATTTGAGATTTTATATGGCTAATTAGGCAAAGATGTGGATTTTTATGATCTTTTCCCCAAAAAAACTAACATATTTCCGGAACAAAATTTGTCCACGTTACAGTTCACGTTGAAAGTTTTGGGTTTACAACTTTAAAATGGCTCCGCCAACATATACTTGGTGGTCTATGTTGTGTATATCAAATTTGATATTTTATATGGCTAATTAGGTAAAGATGTGGATTTTTATGACCTTTTCCCCAAAGAACTAACATATTTCCAGAACAAAATTTATTAACGTTACAGTTTACGTAGACGATTTTGGGTTTACAACTTTAAAATGGCTTCGTGAACATATACTTGGTGGTCTATTTTTTGTATATCAAACTTGAGATTTTATATGGCTAATTAGGTAAAGATGTGGATTTTTATGAACTTTCTCCATATAACTAAAATATTTCCGAAACAAAATCTGCATATATGCAAAGATATTAACCTAGTCTAATATAAATAACCTTTATGTTGATATTATGAATTGCTAAAATTTGTTTTCTTTTTCTTTCTAATATTCATTGTAAAGAGAAAAAATCAAAAATCAAATTTTCTTGGTTAATAATATATAGTTGAAAAATGCAAAATATTTTAATTTTAATTTTTTTGTCTTTTAAAAAATAGAAAAACATATTTATTTAGAATTCAACATATATGGTGTTGTTTGTTTTTGCGTGTTTGTTTAGATAAAATTTTCATATGGATACTGAATTTGGATGAAAAATCAATTGCATGTCAAAAATCTGGATATTTGAGATGCTTAAAACGGAGTTTAGCTGCAAATTTTGTATCTCAAAAATCAAAAGAGGAAAATACCTTTAAAATACAATAAAAGTAAAAGTACTTTATTAAATCATTTCATGTTGATTAATCTTATTCAAAAACATAGAATGGCATTTTCTTTCCACAAATATTTTTTTTCGCCAAAATAGTATTTTCTCGCAAAATAGCATTTCTCACCAAAAATAACTTTTCTCATCAAATAGCGTTTTGTCATCAAATTGAGTTTTTTCACTGAAAATACTGTTTTTTCATAGCATTTTTCGAAAATAGCATTTTCTCGTAAAAAATAATGTTTTCTCTCTGAAAATAGTGTTTTCTTATCAAAATAGTATTTTTTCTTCGAAATAATGTTTTCTCACTAAAATAGTGTTTATCACAACAAATACCATTTTTGCCAAAAAGGTTTTTTTGGCAAAATATGGTTTCTCGCCTAAAACAGTGGTTTTTAATCTCTTACAATTAGTTGCATCTCGATGCTATTTTAAAATAATAAACAAACAAACAAACTTGTATCGAGATACAATTTTAAGATGTAAGAAAACCAAAACTAAACCCGCAAAATTCGTTTGGATGCAACATCAAGATGCAGCATTTGGATACATCATCCAAATACAAAAGCAAAGAGAATTTTTATATTCCTCTAGTTGATATAAATAATTTTTTATGATATTTTGAATTACTAGAATCGATATTTTTTGTATATTTATTGTAAAAAGAAGAAGAAGCAAAATCTAGTTTGTTTGGTTTAGTTATATATATAACATATAGATGAAGAAGGGTAAATTAATTTTTTGTTTCTGTTTTAGATAACTAGAAAAAATCATATATATTTAGAAATCATGTATATATGTAGTAATTATAATATACTAGATTTAGGACCCGCATATATGCGGGTTTATAATAAAATATTTTATTACTTATGAAAAAAATAAACACCAAAAAGTAGAAAACAAAATCATATTACTCGTGAAAGTAAATAAAATAAGATTGAGAAATAATTAGTTTTTCCTATTCCTATTTGAATTAGGTTTGTTTTTTTAATTATATAGCTACTCATATATCTATTTTTTTTCAAAATCTTGACGAATTAGATTTTATATTTCTATATGAATTAGTTTTACTGATCTTCTAAAGTCATATTTGATTTTTCCTTTCTGAATCAACATATTATTGTTCTTCTGATGAGAAACAAATTACAAGTATTTTTAATTTCTTATTTCTATAATTTTTACAATATGGTAAATTTTCAATATAATTTTTTTCTCAAACATCAATTTTACATACTTTACCGTATTCACATAATGGCAAGCCTAAAATAAATTTTAATACTCACAATATGCATTATATTGTACATAAATATAATTATATTAGGTTTTTAAGGTTTTTTTTTTAATATAATTCAAAAATATAATGTTAATAGATTTTTTTAAATAAATAAAACTCCTTTGACACATAATTGATATTGTTTTTTTAGGTTTGAGTTATCATTGTTTTTGTGATGATATCTATGTTGTAAAAAATAAAACAAAAAGTTGAGTTAGCAATTTTTTTATTAATCTCACAAACATAAAATAGATTATTAATCTTATTCGTATTTAGGTTTTTACTATTTTGCTACTCATATATCTATTTTTCAAAATTTTGATGAATTGATTATCATATTTTTATTTGAATTATTGTTACTCTTTTAATATTCTGTAAACCGGAGAAAAAAATCAAACACGAAAAAATGGAAAACAAAATCAGATCACCATGAAAATAAATAAAATAAGTGAAAAAATCGATGCGAAATCACTAATAGAGAAACCTAACAATTAGTTATTTATTTTGATTCTCCTACTTTTTCTTATATTATATTATTTTTCATTTAAATTTTGTCACATTTTTTCAAATAATTAGTTTTTTCATATTTCTATTTGAATTAGATTTATCTTTTATTATATAGTTACTCATATTTATTTATTTTTCAAAATATTGATGAATTGATTCTTATATTTCTATTTGAATTAGATTTACTTATTTTTTAATCATATTTGACTTTTATTTTTCTTTTCAGAATCGACATATCATCTTTCTTCTGATGAGAAACGAATTATAAGCATTTCATCACTTTTTTCTATAGTTTTAACAATATGAGAAACTTTCAATATAACTTTTTCTCAAACATCGATTTTGTAAATTTTACTGCGTCCACATAATGGTAAACAAAATATAAAAAAACTCACAATATATTGCAATTTATAATGACACATGTCAAAATCTATTGGAAAACCTACACGTCGAAATCTCATTGATTTATTGACACGTGTCACAATTATGTTAATTACAAAGTAGACACATCCACCTTTATATAATAAGATCTTATTTGAGATCTAAATTATTAGTAATAAAATTATTACAAAAATTAATTCATTTTTTTAATTTAATTCAAAAATATAATGGTATTAGATTTTTTAAATAAAAAAACTGTTTCAAAAATGAAAAAGTGAAAGAAAAAAATCAGATCACCCATAAAAGTAAATAAATGAAATTGAGAATCCCGATACGAAACAACGGATAGAGAAGTCTAAACAATTATTTATTTATTTGGATTCTCTTATATTTTTTTTACTATTTGGTTTTTTAATTAAATTTTATCATATTTTCTTAATATTCATGTTTTTAATTTTTCTATTTGAATTAGGTTTAATTTTTATTAAATTTACTATTTTCTTAATATATATATATATATATATATATATATATATATTAAGATCTACTAATTAACAAAAGAAAAATATATTAAACAATTTTTTTAAAATTAATGAAAAAAAAAATTAATTCTTATTTTGTAATATAATTTAAAAATTTAATGGTATATGTTTATTAAAATGAATAAGACTATTTTGACACTTGGCAAAATCTAATTGGAAAAGTTTTTTACACGTGACAAAATCTGATCGACTAACAGACACATGTTGCGATAATATTAACTACAAAGTATATGCATGAAGATTTATATAATAAGATCTTATTCGGAATCTAAATTATTAGCAAAAAAAAATTATAAAAAATTAATTTATATTTGTAATTTAATTTAAAAATATAATGGTATTACGTTTTTTTAAATTAAAAAAATATTTCAAAATAAAAAAATATTGAAGAAAAAAAGTATATCACTCATAAAAGTAATAAATAAGATTCATAATGCCGATGCGAAACTACCGACATAGTAGTTTAAACATTTATTTATTAGTTGGATTATTTTTTCTATTATTTGGCTTTAATTAAATTTTATCATATTTTTTAATATTTAAGTTTTTACTATTCCTATTTGAATTATGTTTACTTTTTATTATTTAGTTACATATATATATATATATATATATATATATATATATATATATTTTAGATCTACTCATTAGCAAAAGAAAAATTTACGAAACAATTGTTTTTAAAAATTAATGAAAAGAATATTTGTATTCGTGTTTGTAATATAATTCAAAATTATACTAGTATTATGATTTAAAAAAAATAGATAAGACTATGCGGTTTTATAATTTATTATCTAAATAAGATTTGTTTGACATGTGGCAAAATATAATTGGAAAAAAAATTTACACGTGTCAAAATCTGATCGATCGAATGCCACATGTCACGATCATGTTAATTACAACGTTTGACGCATCAAGTTTTATATAATAAGATTGATAAATATAAATATATAAGAATTTTTTTTAAATAAATTTTTTTGACACATGTCAAAATCTTATTGGAAAAACAATTTTACACGTGTCAAAATCTGATCGATTGATTGACACGTGTCATGATCGTGTTAATTACAACGTTATGCGCATCAAGCTTTATATAATAAGATGGGAGTTGTTGGGATTTACACCACTACTATCTGTTGGTTTGTTATCTTTAAACGTCACCAATATTTATTTAGAAGTAGCCGCATGGCATCGGTATCCTTCGGATTGTTGACATTTATTTCTCCGTCGTTGGTCATCTTCTTCGAATTTGTCATGCGGTGGTTCTTTTCGAGTAAGAAAATTTCAAGGGTCCCCACAGCCGGCGCCAAATTGTGGGAGTCAAAATCCACACAACTAAATTTCGTTAGGAAAATTTAAGGTAACTAAAACTTCTAAGAACAAACCACGAAAACACAGAGATCCAAAGATTATTTTTATTGTTGTTTCGTTAGCGTTTCGTACAAATGTTCTAGAGCAAAAAGACAAGTGTTTTTCTAGGTAAAATTGCGGATCCTCTTCTCAAATGATGTACATCTGTATTTATACAAGTCTTAGGTCGGTTAAGCAAAACCTAAAGCGGTAAGGAAGATTTCTTAATACTTCGCAAACTTCCTTTTTCTTCTCGGATACTTCTAGGTCGGTTGATCAATCATGGGCCTCCTTCTTTAGCTCGTCAAGGCTTTGATCCTCATAGCTCGGCCCACCAAAGTGTACTACGGCTCGTCACATACATGTAGCCCACAGCTTGGTCCGTTACGCCGAGGCTTGGGACTTGGCTTGTTGTGAAAACATATCAAGGCCCATGGCTCGGTATGCCGAGTCTCGCAGCTTGTTGTGAAGGAGCTGAGGACCAAGGCATCTTACCAAGCCCTGCGACTCATCGTGGTGAACAAGCCGAGGCCCGAAAAGCTTTGCCGAGCCATGCGGCTCGTCACAGTGGAAAGGTCGAGCCCACGATTCATGGCTCGGGTTCATTTGGTTCTGGTTCCACCAAGCCCATTTTTGCAGGTCGGTTCCGCCGACCCGTTCTCCATGGCTCGGTCATACCGAGGCCTATCTCTATGGCTTGGTGTTACCAAGACTTTGGGCTTCTCCACTTTGCTAGTTTGGCTAGGCCCATTTTTTATACTTAGCCATTTTTACTATTGATCTTAGTGAAGTGAAAACTGACCACAACAACAACGCAACAATACTTAAAGATAAAAAGTATTTCTTTGATCTCAAATTAAAAGATTCTGCTAAAAGCGTGAGTACTATATATAGTGATGCAAAAATTATTATAGACTCCGGAAGAGTCAGATTTTCAATGCCAAGGAGAAGAAAGTTTGAGATAAATGATGTATTATATTCTCGCGATTCATACAAAAACTTGTTAAGTTTCAAGGATATCCGAAGAAATGGATATCATATAGACACTATGAATAAGAATGGCATTGAATATCTCTGCATTACATCGAAGATGAAGCATACATTGGAAGAATTACCACTAATGTCTTATGAATTATATTTCACAAAAATAAATATGACTAAATAATATGTTACAGTAAACCAGAAGTTTACTTGTACATTTAAAGTCTGGTATGAAAAGATAGGACATTCGGGATCAGTCATGGTGAGAAGAATTATGCAAAATTCTAGTGGCCACCCATTGACCAAAATAGAAGATTTTTCAATCGGGAGAGTTTTCATATTAGGCATGTTCTCAAGAAAAACTCATAATTCGGCCATCACAAGCCAAAATTGAGAATGAATCTCCAGTATTCTTAGAGATAATATATGGTAATATATGTGGACTTATTCATCCACCATGTGGGCTTTTTCAATATTTTATGGTATTAATTGACGCATCAAGTAGATGGTCACATGTGTGTCTATTTACAACACGAAATAGGGCTTTCGCAAGATTTTTTGCCCAAAATAATCAGGTTGAGAGCACAATTCTCTGATTATGCCATAAAGAAAGTCAGGCTTGATAATGCAGGTGAATTTACTTCACAAGCCTTAATGACTATTGTATGTCAATGGGGATCGATGTTGAGCATCCGGTTCTCCATGTTCATACACAAAATAACATGGCTGAAAGTTTAATTAAACGGTTGTAATTGATTGCAAGACCGTTAATATTGAGAACAAAGCTCCCAATTTATGTATGGGGACATGCTATATTGTATGCAGCAACATTGGCCCAGATAAAACCAAGTACATATCATAAACATTCCCCATTACAATTAACATCTGGCCAAGAACAAACATGTTTTTGGGTGTGCGATGTATGTTCCAATAACGTCCTTGCAAAGAACATAAATGGGGCCACAAAAGAGATTGGGAATATATATCGGGTATATGTCACCAAGTATAATTCAGTATCTTGAACCGATAACTGGAGACATGTTTACGACACGTTTTGCCGATTGCCATTTTGATGAAAGTGAATTTCTAGCTTTATGGGGAGGAATTAAAAAATGTTAAAAGATGTCTCTTGGTGTACACCATCTTTAGCATATTTAGATCCCCCTACAAAACAATGCGAGGTGGAAGTTCAAAAAATTGTACACTTACATAATATGACAAACTAGTTACTGATGTGTTCACTGGTACGAAAAGAGTGACAAAATCATATATCCCCGCTGCTAATACTCCATCAAGGATTGATCTTCTTGAAGAACATATTGATGGGAGTAGAATAAATGAATCGACAGTTTACTTGATGCGCGGGAGACCAATGTGCTCTAAAGATAAAAATCCCCGAACAAATAAGAGATTGGGAGAAAAACTTCCAGAAGAACCGAATAAGAAAAAATGTTGTGAAGACATTTGTGAAAAGGTTCTTGAATAACCATATAAAGATATATGTTCAAAAGACATATATGAAAATGTTCCAGAAAAACCATATAAAGAGATTCGTTCAGAAGACGAACATGATACAGAAAAGTATGAGATTTCCATTAGATTCGTCCAGAGTGGAAAATTATGGGTTATAAGTGAAATAGTCGATATTTTTTTCTATATATTTATTGTAAAAACAAAAAACAAAATCTAGTATCTATATATTTATTGTAAAAAGAAGAAGAAGCTAAATCTAGTTTGTTTTGTTTAGTTATATATATATAACATATAGATGAAGAATGGTAAATTAATTTGTTGTTTTTGTTTTAGATAACTAGAAAATCATATATATTTAGAAATTATGTATATATATGTAGTAAGTATAATATATGGGAGTTGTTGGGATTTAAAGATGGAAAATAGTCCACCACTAGTCTCCGTTGGTTTGTTAAAAAAAAAAACAAAAACAAAAAAGGAAAAATCCCAATTACCGCACTACAAGAAGTGTTGGAGAAAATAAACTCACTATCTGGCTAATCTCGGTTAATTTTGATATGTCCCGATTAAGAAGTAAGATTTGGCGATACATCGTCCACGTCAGGTAAAACGAGGTAATAATCTGCTATTACCTGACAATACGCCGTCTACATCATGTAAGACATGGAAATGACTTGTCAATATCAAGCGAGACATCGTTATTACGTCGTCGTCAAGTCGTTAATATCGTTATGACGTCATTACAAGTTTAGTTAATTTATTTGACATTATTTTATAGACGTGGCTAATAAGATAACATCGCTGAGACCTCGCGATCCAAGGTATTGTGAGGTTTGTTATTATCTAGACTTCACAATTTGAAGAGATAAAGGATTCAAGTATATCAAGAATCCCAATTACTAAGGAAATAAACTTGTGGATTGATATGTCAATTCCCATCCTAATCCAAAAAGGGTTTTATCAACCTATAAATAGAGACATCTCAGAGAGAAGAAAATCATCACAAAAACACTCAGAAAACTTGAGAGCTACATCTTCGCAGCATCCCAGAGATAGCAATCGAAGATCTAGCCCTTGTTTCCGACGTCCAACGAAGTTCTTTATAACGCTTTAGATACCTAGACGTTGTAATATCATTCGGTTACAAGCCGACTTCGTTGATTAATAAAGATATACTTCTCTTTATCATTCCGTAGATCTGTTTACTTGCAAACATGGTTAAAAAATTTCCAAACAGTTTGGCGCTAGGAGGGGCAGTTTTAACTACGTGAGATATGACGGACAAAGATAATCGCGAGGTTCCTTCAGAAGGTGACAACCCTCAAGGTCCCGCTGCTCAACTAGTGGCACTCACCACCCTGATGAAGTAGAACAAAGAACGACTAGCGTTACTAGAGGCGGAGAACGCTTCCTTAAGAGCTGAGAACGCATCTCTGACCTCCAAAGATAGAGACGACGCGACAAATCTGTCACCAAACGACACATACTTTGTTTTTAAACATCTAGAAGCAATGGAAGCGATGATTAAGCGACTTCCTGGAGTAGCGCCACCGATAAGAAAGAGCGCTCTTAGCTGCTATGCGGATACTCCGTTCACGGATGAGATCGCACTTGTGGAGATGCCCAAGAAGTTTACGTTGCCATTGATGAAGATGTACGACGGGACGACAGATCCTGACAACCACATAGCACAATACAAGTAGCGGATGTTCACAACCGTAATTGAAAGAGAGTATAGGGAAGCTAGCATGTGCAAGGGGTTTGGTTCAAGTCTTACAGGACCAGCCTTCCAATGGTTTACGAACCTGCCAAACGCATCGATAAACTCATTTGCGTCACTAACCGACCATTTTGTTGAACAATTTGCCAGTAGCAGGAACCTAGAGAAGTCATCCGACAACCTCTATGAGGTGGTACAAGAGAAAGGAGAGTCGCTACGCAATTATGTAGGACTATTCAACAAGGAAAAAGTATCCATACCAAGTTGCGTCACGTCTACTGCCATCTCGGCATTTAAACGAGGTCTACTTCTAGATGGTGACCTATATAAAAAACTAACGAAGTATCAGTGCAAGACTATAGAGGATGTACTCTCTAGAGCATGGACACAAATCAAGTGGGAAGAAGATCCAGCTCATTGTTACCAACAATCTATGTGGTCAGAATCACACATAGAGCGACATGACATACCCTAAATAACTAAGGTACGTGAGTCATGAGCTTAAATGTTGCATGATAGGAAAGGCAAGAACCTACTTAACAGCTAGAATCCTTGCACCTAAAGACCTACTATTTTTAGAGGTTTTTAATTTTTCAAGTTTTGGTTTTTATTGGTTTTCCCTATGTTCTTCGGGGATCCACGAGATGTCGCTGCATTTTCATTTTTTTTTTGAGTGGTTTGCCACATGTCTACGGACAAGCATATGATAAAAGAGCTTAAACATATGAACCTTACGAGATCGTAAGCATAAGTATTCGAGTAATGGTCACGTCAAAATTGTTCAGGAGCAAGACCTCTTTAGACAAGGCGTCGACCATATCCATTTATAAAAAACAAAAAGGCAATGCCTTAATCTACAATGACCATGGTCAATGTCAAATCGAATGGGGGGGGGGGGGGGGGACACTTCCCAAAAGCATGAAAACCAGCAACCATGGGTTATGCCGTTGACAAACTTAACTACGATAACTATCATCAATAATTTAAAGGCATGACCTCAATGGGTATTAAGAACAGCCAATACCCGACAAAGCTAGAGGTACATCCTCGACAGGTTATAGAAATAACCAATACCTGATAAACCAAGAGGTACATCCTCAGCAGGTCATGGCGACAGTCAACACCTGACAAACGAAGAGGTACACCTCAGCAGGTTATGGCAACAACCTATACCTAATAAAATAAGATGTACATCCTCCGCAGGTTATGGCGATAGCCAATACCTGACAAACCAAGAGGTACTCCTCAGAAGGTTATGACAAAAGTCAATACCTGAAAAACCAAGAGGTACGTCTTCATGAGGTTGTGACAAACGTCAATACCTTACAAACGAAGAGGTACGTCTTCATGAGATTATGACGACAGTCATTACCTAATAAACCACGAGATACATCCTTAAAGTAGGCTGTAACGAGAGTCACTACCTGTTACATTTGGAGGTCCATCCTCTGGGAGGTTGTGACGAAAGTCATTACCTGACAAGTCAAGAGACACTACCTCAACAGGTTGTGTCAATAATAACAACTTGACAAATCAAGAGGTAAAACCTCCCAAATGAAAAGTAACAATTGTCATTACCTGACAAGATAGGAAAGGGCTATCCCCGACTGATTGTGATAATCACAACGACTTGATTAATTAAGAGGTAAAATCTCCACAAAAAGTGATCAGAATAATCACTACCAAATGAATAACGAGGTACGACCTCAAAAGCTGTTGACTACGGTTATAACCAAGTAAATAAAGAGCCATAGTCTCAATATGTTACGACAATGGTCGTTACGAGATAAACTAGAGGGAATAGCTCCAAACAATACGATATTACAAAGTAATGGGCAATAATCTTGATGACTACTAAACTAATAGCAATGTCAAAGCAAAGGTGTGCCAAACGTAGCCGATTATGAACCTGAGCGACATACGATGTCCAAATAAATAAAAGAGAGGAGGTCATCTCCAAAGAGTTTATCATGACTAAGCCATGAGTGACCACCAATATTGCTTTTAAGGTATCAAGATCGTTTATCACGATCCAAAGATCATTTGTTCTGATTATCTAGGTCGCTTTTGAGGTCCATGGATCGTTATAGCGATCCAGAGATCATCATCATGATTACCTAGGTTGCTTTAACGATAATGCAATCATGGGACGTCCCTGGATTAAGCGATCTATGTGATCATCAACGTCTTTGATCGTTAACATGAGTAATGGATGACTTCTAAAGATGATAAGTGCTAAATAAAGGATGTCTTATTCATCGAGTTTTGAAACATGCCACGTGCAAAAAAACAAACATGCCAGCTGTAACCAGGAAGCACCTACGAGGCCAATCCTTAAAATGGAAACATCACCACGAGAGTTCCAAAGATAAGTCCAAGGATGTAACAAACTCACAAAACAAAACTGAACAACTATAACTACTACTTGGTAGAGGTAGAGGAAGCAGAAATAACCTCTTCAAAGTCTGGGACAACCTCTAGGAAAATATATGGAACTTCACCGTTGAACTTAGTCCACGTAATCTCTACTTCCCTAAACCTCACCGACGATAATCATGAATTTTATCAATGCATTAGAAAAAATAACAAAAGAAAGAGAGTGAGAACATCCATGGGATGAACTCGCGACTTGTCAAGTATATCGGCATGTCCTAGATTGTCGAAAGCTTCCCGGTCGTGAGGAAATGCCTGTTTATTAAGATAAACGTACCACTACCTGAAGAAACAAAATACTTCCTCTTCGTATACCTGGCAGGTCGGAGACAACGCATCTCTTCCAACAGGACATGTCATCATGTGTACATGACTATGGACATCTCCAAATCGAGAACTACAAAAATAATATCTTCATATGTGTATAGATATATCCACAAGGTAAATTGAAATGTATACATACCTGAAAAAATGTAATCCGACAGGTTTTGGCATTGATATACATCGATGGACAAAGACCGCCATAGCAAGCTCTAATTAATTACTCATCAAATCTAAATAAGAAATTGAAGAGTGGGGGGAAACTGTTGGGGAAAATAAATTCACTACCTGGCTAATCTTGGCTAATCTTGATATGTCCCGGTTAAGAAGTAAGACTTGGCGATACATCATCCATGTCAGGTAAAACGAGGTAATAATCTGCTATTACCTGACAATACGCTGTCTACATCATGTAAGACATGGAAATGACTTGTCATTATCAAGTGAGACATCGTTATTACGTCGTCGTCAAGTCGTTAATATCGTTATGACGTCATTACAAGGTTAGTTAATTTATTTGACATTATTTTATAGACGTGGCTAATAAGATAATATCGCTGAGACCTCGCGATCCAAGGTATTGTGAGGTTGTTATTATCTAGACTTCACAATCTGAAGAGATAAATGATTCAAGTATATCAAGAATCCCGATTACTAAGGAAATAAGCTTGTGGATTGATACATCAATTCCCATCCTAATCCAAAATGGTTTTATCAAGTCCTATAAATAGAGACATCTCAGAGAGAAGAAAATCATCACAAAAACACTCAGAAAACTTGAGAGCTACATCTTCGCAGCATCCCAGAGATAGCAATCGAAGATCTAACCCTTGTTTCCGACGTCGAACGAAGTTCTTTATAACGCTTTGGATACGTAGACGTTGTAATATCATTCGGTTACAAGCCGACTTCGTTGATTAATAAAGATATACTTCTCTTCGTCATTCCGTAGATCTGTTTACTTGCGAACCTGGTTAAAATTTGCCCAAACAAGTAGTAATTGTGAATAATGTCAAAAATCTAATCAATTTTGATTTAGTCGAATCAAAATGTTGGGGGAGGATTGATGATGTATTTCATTTCTGACCCTTGATAAGAATGATGCTGATAATGACGTGGCACGATTTCATCGGTCTAACTTTCTTGTGAATATTTTTAATGCTTGACCGTTGATAAGAATGATAGCCACAACGATGTGGTGTGATCCTAGCGGTTCTCAAAGAAACACAGTGTGCCCATTTAGCATAAATTTGACATTGATATATATCCCCTCAAATTTCTCTACCTTTTTGATATTCCCCTCTTTTTGTTCTTCTAAAGCACACACAAATTCCCAAGGATTCCTTGCAGAATGTCTTTGCCAGACTTGCTCACCGATTCTCTTCTTAACATTTTTTCCTTCTGCTGGAGATCTGATTATCCGATGATCTATTCTACTAATAGATCGTTGCAATCCCTTGATAAATGTGCACTTTTCAAGTGGAAGAAAGCGAACGATCTTGTAGAACACTGGTTCTTGATCTACGACACTGATAATTTATTGTCTGTCTTCGACCCGTACAAGAATGTCTGGCACAAGCTTCCAGAGATGCCATTTCCACCTCTGACAAATAATCCTTCTTAGAAGTCCCCGAGATAATCCCGCGACCAGGTCATGGGGACATATAGAACCGCCCTGGACACCTCGAGTTTCACTTCGCCATGTAGAACTCGAAAACTTCATGGGTCCCCATATCCATACCATCCTCATAGCATGGAACGAATGTTCCAACAGCATGACGAAGGAAATTCAGACTCATCTGGGGAAACGCTAAACCCAGAAACTTCAAAATACGGATGAGATAGAGAGGGATAGGGAAAGTTAGGCCACAAGATGAGAAGTAGACCGGGTGGACGCAGCACCACCCATGCCTGATGGTTTCCGGCGTATTCCTATCCGTTGGAAGTAGCATTTCCATCGAGGTCGGAAAATTGAAGTTTGTGTGTAGCTCTAGAAGCTCCTCCACCTTCAATGTCGACGGTTAATAAGGTCCCCACTGGTCACCGGAGGTACTGGCTTCCATGTTGATTAGGTACGGTGGTCGGAGAAGATGAATCAGAAAGGAGGATGACAACAATGACGAACTCGAAAACCTTAGTCAACCCAAAAACGATTTAAGGTGTATCGAATGGAAGCAGATCTAACCAAACTAAGGGAGAAAAACCTTTTTTTCTTACTGCAACTTTCGAATATAGGTTAAAATAAAAATCAACAACGAAAGTGTGGTTAAAAGGAAAAGGAGAAGTTTATCTTACCTTGGGTAGTGGAATCGAGCAGTTAAAATTAGAAGACGTGGGTTGATGGCTTTATACGTCATCAATGCCGCGGTTTCAAGGAGTGGGAGACTCTTCGGTTTCCAGATCTTAACCGTCGGTTTTGCGTGGATCGAAATCAGCCGTCCGATGCTAATCATTAAAGTATCTCAGTTTTAGATACACAGTTATCCCTCAGGCTATTTACTGAGATCACAGCTCGACCGAATCAGATATTATAAAAATATTGTCCCCAATTAATGCTTATCACCTGGCATCAACTGGACTGGAGGGCAACTGTTGGAGCTGGATTTATCATTGAATTCGGCCCATAAAAGCCCAATTAACAATGGTGTCGAAACTCATGCTCTGGCCCATATTTCATGCCAGAGCTGAGTACTGATTCAACAAAACAACCAAATACCAGCTAAATGAGCGAGCTCGTGACCTCGACCCGGAATAAGCTCAGCTCGCCACCTCAGCAAAGAACAAGTCAAAGACTATCTTCAACAGATCAGAGTGCCGAGATACGCGACAGATCTTCTGGACACGTGGGAGAGATACGCGGAACTAACTGATGAGCTGGACAGGCCTACAAATACGAAGGATCGTCCGAGGAAGAAGGACTTTTATCATTTGTAACACTCAGCTTTAATAGCTAACTATAAACGCATCTCACTAGAAATCTTTCTATGTATTTGATCATATCGAATACAAATCCAGTTCGTCAAACTCATCTCATTGTTTATCAGATTTATATAGATTGTCTAGCCCTAAGTTCTTTCTCCGATTTACATACAACTACTTGGGTGTGGAAATCCACTTCCACAGCACTTCCCTTTCGAAGCAGCTCGAAAGATGTTGAATTACCAATTGTCGGCATATAGGACAGCAAGGGAGCAGCCCGTGGATCAGTTAGTGCTCATTGGCATTCGTATGGATCCACCCACAAGAGAAATGGTAACGGAGATATATGCTGCGGAGACATTGGAATCATTGGAGTGGAGACTTTTGGGGTCGAAGACTGGATGGTTTTTGCCATTCGCGGTTGGAGTGATGGGATGTTGAGGTGGAGTAGTGGAGTCTCTCGATATGAAAAGAACTTGCACGGAAGTGTTTAATGACTTGTTTCGTGTTTCATACATCCAAAGTTTTCGTCAACTTGAAAAAGACAGAATCTGCTAAGTTCCAAATTCTCAACAACTCACATGTTGGTGTATAAAACGATCTTCTTCAGGCAACGCAAAAGAGAGTGCCTATAATTGATATGATATGTGAAGCTCTTTCGAAGAATAACAGTAGAGAAGATGATACACACTGCTGAACACCGAGCAAAAGGCAGTCATGGTCATTAATGTCTAATGTATTAATTCTACAAGAAAATGCATAGAGAAAATGGGGATTGCTATCAAATAAAGCTTTTTGGTATGTAGAAACTAGTGATGTTAATATGGGCTTGATACCTGCGGGCCCAAACGGGCTCAGTATAAAAAAATTGGCCCGTGACCCGTTTATTAATGTGCAAAAATAAACGGGTTCTAACAGGGTTAGCCCATTGAAGCCCGCTAACTAAACAGGTATACCCGCGAAATAAAAAAGTACACGTTTATGTTTTTTTTCTTCTGAATTTTATGAAAAACGTCGCCGTTTTGGCATTTATGGTCATTTAGGGTTTTGTTTATGCAAAATTGCGAACGACGAACGAAGACTTTTGAACAGATACGGCGTTTAGTTAGCGAAGAAGATTCTGGCATTTAGTTAGCGAAGAACAGAGACTCTCGCCGCGAGAGCCGTAATCTACCAGTGAAGAAGATTCCGGCGAACCCGTAATCTACCAGTGAAGAAGATTCCGGCGAGACCCGTAACCTCTGTTTTCAGAGCGAAAAAGATTCCGGCGAGAACCACCGCGATTCTCTTGGTCCGTGGTCTCTGTAAGTTATAGATCTTTCTTTGTTTTCGATCTTAAGATTTGGGGAATTTTTGTAGTTTAAGTCTTATGAACGATCATGTCTTCATGTGTAGAAGTTTTGTCTGAATGTGATTAAGAAATATAGTGATGAGAATCTAATAGTGTTGACTGATGAGAATCGATTAGCATATGTTCTGCCACGGTATTTGTGAAATCAGTTTTTAATTTCTCAAAAAACTGATTAATCCTACTAGCTTAACATGTTTTCTCTAAGTGACAGACTAGCTTAACATGTTTTCTCTAAGTGCAGAATGGATTTGGAGTCTCTTAATACCATAGAAATTCTCAATGCTCAAAGCGATTACATGGATATGAATGAAGAAGATGCTATGAACGAGGAAGATGCTATAAATGAAGGAGAAACAGAGATGGAAGAACCAAATCAAAGTGACACTCAAGCAACTCAAGCAACCCAAGGTCCACGTAAGAGACGTTTAACTTCATCTGTTTGGAAAGATTTTGTTTCGGTTGGGGTTGAAAGTGATGGCAAAGAAAGAGGTCAGTGTATCCATTGTGGTGCGAAATTAGTGATAAATACTAGAACACATGGAACAAAACACTTGATTCGCCTTTTAGAGAAGTGTCCAAAAATGCGTAAGAAGATAGATAGGCCTGCATATGATCATAAGGTAGATCGAGAGATGACTAGCGAGATCATAATCTACTATGATTTGCCGTTTAGATATGCTGAGTATGAAAAGGTTAGGGCGAGAAATTTGTATCTCAATCCAGATTGTCAGCCCATTTGTAGACAGACTGTTGCAGCTGATGTGTTTAGGAGATATGAGATAGAAAAGGAAAAGCTGAAAGAGGTATTTGCAAAGCATCATGGTCGGGTCTGTTTTACTTCAGACTTATGGTTAGCTCGTCCCACTACCATGGGGTATATTTGTCTGACTGCCTCCTTCATTGATGATAGTTGGAGATTAAACAGTAAGATTTTAGCTTTTTGTGCTCTGAAGTGTCCACACACTGGTGAAGAGATTGCTAGTAAGGTTCTTGAGTGTTTGAAGGAATGGGGTTTAGAGAAAAAAATATTCTCTATTACTTTGGATAATGCTTCTAACAATTATAGTATGCAGAATATCCTTAAAGGACAGCTTCAGATGATGAGTGGTAGTGGTTTGTTATGTGATGGGAAGTTTTTGCATGTGAGATGTTGTGCTCATATCTTGAATCTGATTGTGAAAGATGGCTTAGAGTTAGCAAAAGATCTCTTACATGACATTAGGGAGAGTGTCAGATATGTGAAAGCATCTCAACAAAGAATACAGTCTTTTGCAGCTTGTGTAGAGAGAGAAGGAATTAAGAGTGGAGATGGTTTATCACTTGATGTTCCGACTAGATGAAATTCCACATATGAGATGCTTGTCAGAGCGTTGAAGTTTAGGAAAGCATTTGAAAGCATGTATGCTTTTGACACACATTATACGACATTGCCTTCAGAGGATGACTGGAACCGTGGGGAAAAGATATGTGAGTTGTTGAAGCCTTTCAGTGTCATTACTACATACTTTTTAGGTTCTAAGTATCCTACATCCAATCTGTACTTCACACAAGTATGGAGGATAGAGATGTTGTTGAAGAAATATGCTAGATGTGATGATGCTGGAATAAGAGGAATGGTTCAGAGAATGCAAGATAAATTTGACAAGTACTGGGAAGATTACAATATCATTTTGGCTATGGGAGCTGTTTTAGATCCAAGACTGAAAGTGCAAGTGCTTGAAAAAGCTTATGAATCTGTGGATCCTACTACTTCTAAGTCGAAGATTGAAGAACTTAGGAAGAATTTGACTATGCTTTACAAAGATTACCAGAGTAGAAAATGGGCAAGTTCTTTAGGTGTTTCTGTTACACCAACTCCACATGATATAGTCACTGAATCTCCGCTTGAAGATGATTTTGATAATGTAAGTAAAAATTTCTATACAATTCTAGAATATCATAATCATAGTATTGATATTGGTAATTTGATATGAATCTTTATTTTACAGGATCTCTTTGAGTTAGAAAGAAGCATTGAAGCTGGTGTTGGCAACACGAAGACACATTTGGATATCTATTTGGATGAGCCAAGGCTAGCGAGATCCTCTTTTCCAGATTTGGATGTTTTGAGCTACTGGAAGGATAATCAACATGGACTTAGAGATTTAGCTGATATGGCGCGTGATTTGCTCATTATTCCTATTACTACAGTAGCCTCAGAATCAGCTTTTAGCATTGGAGCTCGGGTTTTGACTCCATACAGAAACCGCTTGCTTCCAAAGAACGTTCAAGCTTTACTCTGCACTCGCAATTAGCTACGCGGATTTGCAGAATACGAAGGTAAAAGTTTAAGATTTACATAAACCAAAATTTATATTATGTTTTTTCTAATTAACATTTGAAATTGTAGGTATCATAGAGGATAACGACGACATTAGCAATGAAGATGCTAGAAAGACAGCAAGTTGTTCAGGAATAGAAGGTTCAAGATCAGAAGATTCAAATGTGCCATGATTTGGGAATCAGAAGATTCAACGTACGCATCGCTTCTTCCTCTTCTTCTTTTTTCCACGAAACAGAGTCTTTTAGTGTCTTATGAAATCTCTCGTCTTTTGCAGGAAACGTTTCTTCCTCGAAACCCATCTTGGAAGCATTTGGTTTATCATTCAGAGGATCCCAAGTTCCTCAAATCTAGCATCTGATCATGTCGTCCTGCTTGTACGGAAGCTTTTGTGAATAAAAAAACATAAACAATTACATTAGTAAGCTTCTTTTCATGTCTCTGTAACATGATACATTTTGTTTTTGTACAGAGACGTTGCTTTGTCTTTTTAGCCATGAATCTGCAGGTTTCTTGTGTTGGTCTACTTTACTTACTGCATTGATTCATTTCCTTTGTCAAAGTCTAAAACTTGTGTCAAGTGTTTTGGTACATGCTTATAACTATAAGTTATAAGTCAGATATTGCGAAAGTATCTTTCAATTGCCAGGAAGAAACTGTAGTATTTAATTTTGGGATTGTCTCCAAAGACTTGACATTTTTTTCTTCTTTCTTTTTGTTGTTCTCGTAAATTTAATTTAGTCAAGTAAAAAAAGAGAGTAAAAGAGTGTGCAAATAAGCAAATATGAAGTGTGAATTAGTCTGCTATTTGTCTTGACCCTTCTAACTGTTTTGATTGAGAAAGCGGAAAAATCAACAAAACACAATTATGAAAATAGCAACGACATAATCGGGCCCAAACGGGCCTGTGTAAGCCCGCGGGCTTTATTGTAAACGAGTTTTATTCGGGCTCACTTATTAACGGATCTAAACGGGCTTCATTAAACGGGGCGGGCCTAAACGGGTTCGGACCTAAACGGGGCGGGCCGGCCCGTTTTAACATCACTAGTAGAAACCTGACACATGTAGAGAAATATGACAAAACAGGATTGTCGGGTAATGGTATTGGCAGCAATGTAACAACTGCTGCGAAGTGTATAATGATAATCTTGTCGGCAACATGTTTTTCCAGTGGAAATCTGTAGTATTTTGGCAATTCATTACGAAGATAACAAAAAGGAGTCAAGTGTGAGTATTTACCAAGTGGTCGAATTTCCTTCCAGTTTCCATGGATCTTCTGTGAGTACTACCAAGAGTATACTTCGAGATCTTAGATACACTTGAAGCAACTTGCTTTCGAAGAACATTGAGTAGCAACATTTGTAAACAAGAAAAAGCAGAGCTGACACCACCAAGAAATTAAGATACCAAGAACCAAAATTACATTTGCAAGAACATAATTGTTGAAGCGCTCTCCATAAACAAGGATCCAGGAACAGCTTCATCTTTGATGGATACCGTGAATATAAAGATAAGTCTAGCAAGTCTGAATAGCAGGAAGAAATCGCTGCATAGAGCACAATTAAGCAACCTCACGAGGACACCAACGTCCAACTTCTGGGAAAATCTCTCAAATTAAATAAAAGATGGTGCTCGAAATGTCCCGAAAATTATTAAACTTTTGTCTATCTCAGACATACATTATTAAAATTAAACAGACATAATGAAATGGTCGAGGAGCTCACATCAAGAAGGGAAACAAGCGCTTCCATGAACGTCTTCTCAACCTCTTTCTCAGAATCTGGCATGACTCCTCTCCTTAACTTTTGTCTATCTCAGTCCCATCTTCTGTCCCAAGAGCCCGAGCTGCTCGACGAGCTCAGTTCCATTAAGGATCTCTGTGGCTCCATATATAATATTCTTGACCATCCCCTGTCGCTGCGAGATCTCCTGCAAACTGTTATATTCGATGTAGTTACCCCCACCGACCATGAAAACTATCGCTTCTTTGAACGGCCTTTCCAAATGGCTACTACCACCACTAGAGCTTGACTTTGAAGCTCTGGGATCCAGCATCAGGTATGAATCCGTTTCTTGGTTTGGTTTTCCTTCGGTTAAGGCTTCAACAGTCCGCGCCACGGCCAGTTGCTGATGACTGGATAAGAGATTCTTGACTCCTGCAGTGACCGCGCTTATTGACTGACCGTAAAGCTTCTCAGCCCAGTTAACAATGTTGCCTCTGCTGGCTGAGTTTGCCGAGGCTGTTAAAGAGGCGTTCAGGGACTTGATCTTTTTCACATACTGAACGCGCTTGTATCGGCCTCCGCTTCACGCAATGCCGCTTCCACAGCTTCAACTTCGGCCTGGTTCATGGTTTCCAAGGATATTAGGAACATGATGGCAAACCGCAGCTTGTCCATCTTTGTACCTTTCCCCTTCAAAACAGATAGAAGATCGTTCCTCTCTACGCTGCCTCCTCTTATCATCATGTCATTCTCTTTCATTGTGTACACATCCAGAGATCGCTCCTTGATCTCTCTTAGGAGGGCGGTCGCTATGTTTGTGTGCTTGTCAATTACCTGCTTTCTCTCTCTCAACTCTGGAAGTGAGTTCACAGCATTCATCAGATGCTTGGTGTTCCCAATAAGATCAGTACCATCAAATTCTGCACTGCCACTCCCACCGCCCGTTCTCCTGTTAACTTCGTCCACGTCTTCCTTGTACCTGTTCAACTGAGTTTCGATCTCCAGAGCGACTTGGGGAAACTCTACAAATGTTTACAAATGTTTTATTCTTCACCCGGCAATTCCAAACAGTCGAGATTTAGAACCAGAACATCGTGAACAAGAGGCCGGTATCTGAAGTCGTGTTGAATCCCGACCGAGAGTTCAAAGTTTCTATCAAAAATGCACAACAAAGGCCGCTGAAACGAACTCATGAAACCGCCGCCAGCAACTTGGGTAAAGAGATTGTTCTTGGACAAAAGATGATCCCTCAGTTTCTGATGAAGATGCCACCATCTCTGCTGGTCCACCACGAGGACATCGGATTACAGGCACCACACAAAGCGTTGCCAAGACACAGAAGAGCCCATTAACAATCTTTTCGATGATCTCCTCAATCTCCTTATCCGTTGCTGATGGATCGTTCAACTGAAGATAGACTGATTGTTGTGCCAAGGAAAACAAGTTATCTTCAAAAGTCACAAACTCAAGATACTGATCTTGCACCTTTGCAATCCTTTCAACGGAACCACCTGAACTGAGAATCCCTGAAGCAAGATCTTCGAGGAGCGGGCGGGGGATAGAAGACGAGAAATTCAAATGAAAGGTATCGTAGAGAGATCTGGAAGCATCTGCTAGGATTCTCTTGACGTTGGTTTCAGTGGGTTGAACAAAGTAAACAGCAGCTACATCAGGAACATGCCCTCTGTTCGGTTTATTAATGGGCAACTCGAGTGTAACTCCTTGCGCACGGAGATCCTTGACTTGCATCAAGCGGGCGATAATCTTCCAGCATAAATCATCGCAGATCAAGAACTTGAAAAGTTCCTCGTCTGCAGAGCCGCTTGAATCCAATTGGTTCAGTTCAGCATCCGGATTACACATTCTGCGGTCGGGAAGAATAAAAATCCAAACTTTAACCAACAAAAACGGAATAAAAACTATGGTATAAAACGGCCAGAAAACAATCGACACATATAGATTTGAAGGACGAAAATTACCAATCTGCTTATGCCGTAGATTGAGAGCCATGGGGACTGGTGAGTTGGTGGACGAGATCTTCTGATGTTCGGATCTCAGAGAGATACTCTCTGACTCGAATGACCAGAATTATTAATTAAGAAAAGTTGCGTGTGGGTCCTTAGTTATTTTTAACAATTTTAATATCTATACTAAATTCTTTTATAAATTTGTAAAATATCCTCTCTTTTTTAATAAATCTAAAAATCATTAAAAACAAACCTACAAAATAAATTAATTATTTCTCTCATTTTAATTTTATAGCATTATCTAATAATTAAACACTTAAAAATTTATTTTATAGGCCGATTCTCACCATGGTTCCATGATCACCGTCTCTATCTTCACTTTCGCCAATTTTCATGTTTTGTTCGTGGTCAATTTTCTCACTTTTCTTAAATCATTTGATTGACATACTTTAAGAGATATGTCCCATTCGAATCTTTGTTTTCTGTTTTAGAAATCGTTTTTTTTCCATGCATAATACAATATTCGTATATAACAATTTAACATTTAGTATGGATAAATAAATTAACGGAGAAAAACAAATTAAATCGACGAATTTAATAATAATAAAAAAATCAATGGTTTAAATAAACCGACAATGTAAAAATTAACTAACCAAAATATAAGTCAACTGTTTTGAAATAAATTGACGAATTAAACAAAAAACTAAGATAGCACCCTGAATAACAATTGAAATGATTAAACCTAAGTTGATGTAAGAGATTAAATAGCTTATTTACTTTTATTTTTCAATTTTTTTCCTTTTTTGGGTTTTTAGGTATTTTTCTTTTTTTTTTTGGGTTTTGGATATTTTCTTAGCTAGGATTTTTTTTGCTATTTAAAAACTCTTAGCTTGTAACCATTAGGCATATCATATTATTCTTAACTCAAATTTTGAGAGTTTTTTTATTCTGGTGGATTCCAAACTCTTTTTCTGGTGGATTACAGAGTTTTATCTTTCAAGTTCGTCGCTTGCGAATTTGATTTTGATTTAGATTTAGCGCTTGCTATTCCTAGGGATTTTCGATTATATCAGATGGTATGAGAGAAGGCTTTCTCCTATCTCTTTTTCGAAGCTTGATCAGCCATGGGAGATCAACCAATAACCAAAGCAGATTTTGAAGATTTCACGGCGACTTTAACCACTTTGACCGATCATATGGCAACTTTAACTAATCAGATGACAGGTTTACCCAATCAAATTATTCACGCCGTGAACAACAATAATAAAATATAATAACATGATTGAAATAACAATAATGAAATATAATAATAACGGACAATACAATATATTATTTCTCGATTACCAATCTTCAATCCAATATAATATACATAATCGTAGTGTAATGTATGAAAAATACAATTATGAGTAAATTTAAATAATTCTTCAATTTTACATAACTCACCCTAGTTAAGTGTGTAAAAGAACTTAAATTAAACATTTGATACATCATTTTATCAAAATTAAATATTTGATACATCATTTTATCAAAAATAACATTTCAATATATAAAAAACTAGAAACGGACCCGCGCTCTGCAGCGCGGGGAGAAGTGTTTTTTTGATATTTTGTTTTACATATTTTTCATATTGAGTTAGACGAATTTTTAATACGATAAATATGTTTGTATGTATTATAATTGGTATTATGTTTTGTGAGGATGTAATGATTATAATAAGTTGGTCGTTTATTTTATTTTGTGTAAATCATCTAGTCGGTGTAAGTTTACGAAACGTTGACTTGTTTTGCTTAAGTCCTATTTTAATTTGGTTAAATTGTGTTGGTGTGTGACTAAAACTGTACAATGCGGATATATGTTTTTTGGTATTTTTATATATATTTTTGATATTGATTTAGACGGATTTTCAATACGGTGAATGTGGAGGCGGATTTCCGCACTAAGAATTTGTATGTAAATCGGAGAAGAAAACTATAGGGCTAGAAATCTATTTAAATATGATAAACAAGGATATGAGTTTGACTAACTGGATTTATATTGAATTGAATCGAATATACAAAAAGATCTCAAGTGAGATGTGTTTACAATGTAGCTTGTAGAACCGAATGTTCTAATTTTGAAAAAGAGGCCTATTTTCTTGATGACCCTTCGTATTTATAGACTGATCCAGCTCGTCGGCCAGTTCCGCATATCTCGCCCATGTGCCTAGAAGTCCTCTCGCATATCCCGCCGTTCTGATGCACTAAAAATAGCCCTTTGACTTTTTGTTTGCCGTGGTGACGAGCTTAGCTGCTTAACTGACATTCGGTTGTACTTGATCTTACACCAAATTGGGCCTTCCAGTTGAGCACATGCCAAGTTTAGTTATTATTATGTTTGGGCTTTTATGGGCCGAATTTGGTGATAAATCTAGCTCCAACAGTTGCCCCCTAGCCCATTAGTTGCGAGGTGATCATCATCTAATGGGCGACATATCTTGTAAATATTTGATTTACCGAGTTGAATTCTCATAATATGTTTGGTTGATAACAGCGCATCTCAAACTGAGATACGCTAATGATTACAATCGGACGGTTGTATTCAAACCGCTTGCATCAACGACTGGGATCATGGGAGGTGAGAGATCCTTGAGATCTCGAGAACGGTGAGGCATTTATGTCGTATAAAGTCATCCCCCTACGTCTCCTCATATTCAACTGTTCCACTCCACTACTGAGTTAAGAAAACAACCCCTTTACCTTTACTTTTTCGCATCAGTTTTTTTTTACTTGTATGATTTTCAGATCTGAGTAAACCTTTGAACTATCTATGCGAAAAATCGATTTCCTTTTGGTAGTTCTTAGATCGAACGTAGGGTTTTCAACTCGTATTTTGTTGTTGTTCTTTCTCGTCTCCTCCCTCTTATTTTCGTCTCATCATCGCATATGCCATCATGGAAGCCAGCACCTCCGGCGATCGATGGGGCCCTTACAAGCCGTCGATGATAGATGAGCTCTTTCGGTTACACACGAGTTGTGGGTTTCCTGCCGAAGTGGAAACGTTTCTTCCGACTGGCAGGGAGACGCCTGAGTCGATTAGGCTTGGGTTTTGATGCGTTCACCCAGCCTCCTTCCAAACATGTGACCTAACTTTCTCGATCCCTCTCTATCTCATCCGTGTTCTAAAATTCTTGGGGCTAGCGTTTCTTCAGATGAGCCCAAATTCCTCCGACATATCGTCGGAATGTTTGTTCGGTGCTGCGAGAATGGGATGGGCATGAGCACCCACGAATTCCTGGAGCTCTATATGGGGAAATTCGAGGTGCCCAAGGAGGTTCTACATGTCACATCTGTTGGGGTCAAATTCCACCCAGCGGAGATCAATGGAAAATGACTAAGTATAGAAATACGACGAACCGGATAAGGCCTAAGCTAACGAAGTAGCTAAAGCCTACGCCAACAAAGCCGATAAGACCAAAGCCACTGAAGAGAACAAGACCGAAGCCGCCAAAGAGAACAAGGCCAAAGCTGCTGAAGACTATAAGGCCGAAGCTAACGAAGTTGCCGAAGCCAATACGGCCAAAGTCGCCGAAGCCAATACGACCGTAGCCAATATGGCCGAAGCCAATACGACCGAAGCCAATACTGCCGAAGTTGATACGGCCAAAGCCAATACGGCCGAAGCCCATACGGCCGAAGCCAATACGGCCGAAGCCAATATGGCCGAAGCCAATACGGCCAAAGCCAATACGGCCGAAGCCAAAATGGCCGAAGTCGATACGGCCGAAGACCATACGGCCGAAGCCAATACGGCCGAAGCCAATTACGGCCGAAGTCGATACGGCCGAAGATAATACGGCCGAAGCCTCCGAAGTCCATAAGGCCTAAGTCGATGACAAGAGCATGCCCGATCCCAATCCTGACATAGGCAATGGGCCGAGCCCATTACGAGACAGATTGACATAGGCAATGTGCCGAATAGAATACGCAAACTTACGGGCCAAAGCAACAAGTCCATCTTCGGTCGATGTCAAGACGAAGGCCCATGAAGCCGAACCGACTTAGCTAAACGAAAATCCCGAAGGATGAGGAAGTTTTCCTTATCTCTTTGGAATTGTCCTGGCCGACTCAAACTAGTTTATATATCTATGTACATCTCTTCAAAAAGGGATCCGTAATTCACTTAGCAAAACCCTAGACTTTTTTCTCTCAAACTCTTGTACGCAAAATCTTTTCGAAACAGCTCAATAAAATAATCTTTGGATCTTCGTTTTCGTGGTTTATACGCAGAAATTTCAGATCCCTTAAAAGTTTCGTGACAAATCTAATTGTGTTGATTTCGACTCCCACCAAGTCGCTCTCCAACTCGGTAACCAACCTGTCGAACTCATCATCAGCACCATCATACTGAGCTTTCCATTCGTGGAGATTCTCAACTTCGGCCTCCAACGAGGGGGATTCGTCACCACGAAGCAATGCATTTCGTTCAAGGTAACCATCGACTTGGGCGAGATCGACCATGTTATTTTTCGACGATCCGCCCAAGCTCTGAATCTTCTCCTTGGCTCGATCAAGCTTTGCCTGGAATTTCTTTGCCATTTTGCGCATCGCTGTTTTCTTAGCTTGCTCCACCTTCTTATCAGTCATAGCCTTCTCCGAGCTTAACAGCCGTTGAAGCTCGTCAACCTAAGCATCCTTTTGAGCCCGAGAAGACTCTAAGTGAAGAACACTATCGTCGGCTCGGCCACGCTTCTCCTTGTGAAGTTTCCACTCAGCTTCCAAGTGTTTTTTCTGCTCCGACGCTCTCTCCATCACAACATTGCGCTCATGCTAAGCTTTGTCAAGCTTGGTTTGAAGTTCTTCTGCCGTTTTCCTTGTACGCTCGACTCTTCTCGTATTCGTTTGGGCATCCGACTCGTAACCAAACGCCATTTTGTTGATGGAAGCCAAAAACTGAATAGAAAGAGAAAGTTAGATATCACAGTTTCAACAAAGTGATAAAAAAGGAGAGAAGAGGGTCGGCAAAAAGTACATTGGCACCACGAAGAGACATATCGGCATATGGCTTGCTCCGAACCAAAGTATCGGGAGGAGAGAAGCGATCCCCCGTAGAAAGGATTTTCGAAAAAAGAGTAACCGATGCCGATGCATCGTCGCAAACCATCTCAGAAACGAACGGCAAAGTTACGGGATCCGAAGGTGATTTCTGCTCGGCAGTCTCACGAATTGAAGCATTATGCCTTTCTCATTTAGGAACATCATCCTTAGGAGGACCCTTCCCTTTATCGGCCTTTGTCAAGGTACGCCTCCGGGCTGGCTTCACCTGGTCTGCTTCCTCACTTGTGTCCACGGCTTTGCCACTTCTGCACCGAGCCGGAGATGAATTTGGTTGCCTAAGACCCAACACGATCTCTCTCGCTTTGGGAACGGCCAGAGCCAACATGGATGCCTCTTCGGCCAGATCGGCCGCGGGAAGAGCAAGGGAAACACTTAGAGTTGGGTGCTCAGCGGAAACTTCAGCTTTTGCTTGGTCAGTTTTTGCGTGGACTTCGGCTTCCATCCTTTCGCGAACCGTTGATCGCTTTCCTATAGCCTTCTTTGTACCACTAGAAGAAGACGAAGAAGTCGAGCTTGAAGAATAGTAACCGAAATGTCAAGCTCGTGCTTTCTCCACCCTCTGAAAAGTAAAATCTCTTTGCCAATCACACTCGCTGGAAGCAAGAGTCTCGCAAAGTGTAATTATGTCCGGAGGACACATTGGGATCGAATTACGAACTCCTAAACCAACAAACAAAGTAGAGGATCACAATATATTTAACAAAGCAGAAACATTCATAAAGCTATGGATCGGCTACCAATTTCTCTCCATCTGGTCCTAATCTTCTTAGTCCAATCGGCACCAACCGATAATCTTATGGTGGACCTTGTTCGAGATGGAGTAGAGAAACTTGTCCTTAGAATGAAATTTCCGAATGGATAGCAAGTTCAACAAGTGATTCATGGTAACCTCCTCGCCGCACTCAAAAATACGAACCAAAATTCCAACCAAGTACCGAATACCCCGAGGAGCTATTTGCGCCAAAGCCAACCTATGCTTCCATAGATACTCAAGAATGATCCTTGGTATTGGAAACCAGAGAAAACACATGTAGAAGCAACTTTCATACAAGGTAAAACACCCCTTTGGAGGCTCATCAGCTCGATCTAATGCTGACGAAAGGATAAGCTCAATTTCCTCGGAGATATTGAACCGATGCCTAAGACTCTCCAAAGATTCTGCAGTAGAAAGGGTAGACCCCGGAGGATCAGGTATCTCACGCTTGGCTCCACTTTTAGAAGCTCGTCGCTTTGAAGAACACGTTTGGAGACCCACGTCTCGCTTCATCTTAGCAAAATCAAAACTCCAATTCTCCGTTTCAATTTTCACTTCTAAAGGATTCTCCGTTTTGTCAATCAAAGGAGCAGTGAAACAAATCAGGCTTATCATACGATTGTCGACTTCGTCAGGATCACAAGAGTCTGCAATCCTTCTCCCAAACATAGAAGGATCGATTGTTGAGTCCATACTATCGTTCAGCTCTTCGGATTCATAAAACATACTTGTCGAGCGAAGAGTCTTCGGCAAAGGAGAATTCTTTTCGGCAAAAAGAGTATTCGACACGGAGAAGTGTCTTCGGCAAAGGGGAATCTTCGGCGAAGAGAATATCACTTCGGGAAAAAGAGAGGAGTCTTCGGCAAAGAGGAGTCTTCAGCAAAGGGGAGTCTTCGGCGAAAAGAAGCTCTGTGGCAAAGAAGAAGATCACTTCGACAAAGAAAAAGGCTTCGGCAAAAGAGCCTCTTCGGCAAAGAAGAAGATCACTTCAGCAAGAGAGCCTCTTCGGCAAAGAAGAAGATCACTTCGGCAAAGAAAAAGGCTTCAGCAAAAGAGCCCCTTCGGCAAAGAAGAAGATCACTTCGGCGAAGAGAAGATCACTTCGGAAAAAAGAGAGGAGTCTTTGGCAAAAGAGGAGTCTTCGGCAAAGGGGAGTCTTCGGCGAAAAGAAGCTCTTTGGCAAAGCAGAATATCACTTCGGTAAAGAAAAAGGTTTCGGCAAAGAAGAAGATCACTTCGGCAAAGAAGAATATCACTTCGGCAAAGAAAAAGGCTTAGGCAAAAGAGCCTCTTCGGCAAAGAAGAAGATCACTTCAGCAAAAGAGCATATTCGGAAAATAAGAAGATCACTTTGGCAAAAGAGCCTCTTCGGCAAAAAAGAAGATCACTTCGGCAAAAGAAAAGGCTTCGGAAAAAGTGCCACTTCGGCAAAGAAAAAGGCTTCGGCATAAGAGCCTCTTCGGCAAGGAAAAAGACACTTCGGCAAGGAGTCTTCGGCGAAAACAAGACCACTTCGGCGGAAACAAAAACACTTCGGCAAGGAGTGTTCGGCAAAGCCACAAATCGGACCTAGGGACAACTTGACATAGGCAAAGATACGATGGGCGAAGCCACGAATCGAGACCGGTTCGACGAAAAGGGAGCTCGGCGGCCGCCGGTGAAAGAGACAAAAAAAAACTTTTTAAAAAAAGTCTTTAAATGAAGAAGAGAGAAGGGAGGAATGGTGTTACCTTATCTTCTTGGAGATTTTTAAGAAGTGAAGAGTGAGAGAGAAATAAGAAGGAGTGGAGATATATATAGACCCTTAAAGCAAAAGGGTGATGTCATCATGCCTTGGGAATCGGCCAAGACACAGTTGCATGAAGAAATTTCTACTGGTATGATATTATTGATTTGAAGACAGAGAACCTGGCTCAGCAAATTTGATGTAATCAAATTTGGCAGAATATCAAACGCAACGGATTCGGCATCACATTGGTTCAGCTCGTATCGATTGACATAACACATTGATCCCAGTGTAGACGTCCTTTACCTTGGCACTATCATAACTGAAACTACCGAGCTGGGGGGACTAACTGTTGTGGTCAAATTCCATCCAGCTGAGATCAATGGAAAATGACTAAGTATAGAAATACGACGAACCTGATAAGAGCTAAGCTAACGAAGCAACTAAGGTATCATTTCTTTGATTGTACCTGACACCAGCTACTCTTCCAGTACTCCTTGAGGTCAAAGAATGTCGAGGAGAGCAACCTTCCGCCGTCTCGAGAAATAAGCTACTGGATCCGGAGAGAGGGTCCAGTATGGGGATGTAGCCGCAACGCTGCAGTATGCGTTGGGAGCTGCTGGGCTCCCTGGGACTCAAGCCCAGGATGTTCAGGAAGTGGACCAGGCCATTTCTGCTGAAGTGAACCAGGTTGTTGTGGCCACGGTGGCCGCGATGAACCAGGTTGCTACGACTTTATCCCCCCCGAAAGGCCGGTGGTGGAGTAGGCCCTAGTGAATTCTCAGCCCAATTTAATGGCTTCATCTGGCGTCCTTGCTAGCCGAGCTCCTCAGTCAAAGCGTGCTTGATCTAAGTCACCTCAGGTGGACCCGGCGGCTGCTACCAAATCTGGGGCCCGATATGCTTCTCCTGACAACAATGGATCTAGTGGGTGAAAACCCTTTAATTTGGTGCATACCCATACAAAGGATTATCCGGTCACAGATAATCCAGAGGGGATGGCCCACTTGCTCCGTCACTTCAAACCAACGGGTTACCCGATGCTGGTGGTGAGGAACATGAGTCTCTGTGATAATTATGTGAAGATGACCACTGCTTTAGGGAAGGTAAACTTGGTTTCTTGTGTTGTGTTTGCAGCTTTGAGTTCGTGCATGACTCAACTGTTCTCTCTTCCTTGTTTTAGGCAATGGAAGCTGCCAACGTTCAAGTGGCCGATGCCGAGAGGAGGGCGAGGGGATGGGGAAGATAGTGGAGAAAATGGCTGCTAAGCTAAAAACTTCCCAGGACAAGTGTTTGGAGTACGGGGAGAAACTCAAACTCCATCTCGAGCAAGGTGCTCAGGTGATGATCATGCAAAACTCCCAAGCCGATCTGCAAAATTAGCTTGAGCTGCGAATTGGCAGATCAGAGCCCTCAAAGCGGAAAGCCGAGGTGCCCTTGAGCAGGCCACTCAACTCTCCGTGTTGAACCGAGTGTTGGAGACTAAAAACCGCAACCTGATATCTTCTCGGAATGCAGCGGTTAAAGCGGCAAGCAGGGATGGGTGTAAGGAGCTGGCCGACATGTATGGTGAGGTGCTGGCCTCAATCAAGGAAAAGTTTGAGAAAAAGAAGAAGGACGTCGATGCCGAGATTCCTCTTCAGGAGCTATTGGCCAACGTCAGTTGCTTGAGGACTTGTCCGACCAAAAGACTACCGTTGAGATGGAGCAAACTCTACTCGCTGAGCGTTATCCCGAAATGGAAGAAAAATTCAAGGCGGCTATGGTGTCTGATTTCTCCCTCGGGAAGTTATCTCTTCCCTAGGTTTTAGAGGATTCAGTCACAGCTGCGATGGAGATTGATGCAGTGACCCAGATTCCCCGCGACCTGGACCAGCATGGCATGAATGAGCAGCCGGACCTGGACCAGATTCTCAATGCCGATATCAGCCCGGCGATCCGCAGCTCCCATCTCTGATTTTTATCAAGTGTCTGATTGATGCCCTTGTGGGATTTTTTTTTTTTTTAAGTTTGGACTTGGTTATTTGGTGCCCGGGAGGGCTTTTATCCTTTGCTTTGTTCTTGCCCAAGTGGGAGGTGGGATTCTATTTTATGAACTGCTTTGAATCTTATTTTAAGTATCTGGTACTTAGTCGATTATGCGAGTTTGTTTTGAGTCAAGGTGACGAGGTCACTTTGACTCTTGACTCTCAGCTAAGCTGACGGTGTTAGTCTATATGTTTGATACTTGGTCGTTTTTCAGATTTTTTCCGGATCGAAGTGGCGAGTTCGCCATGACTTCGATTCATTTTTACAGTTAGCCATTTTTCAGGCTTTTATAGGCAAAATGCTTAAGATATTTGAGGTTTACCTAAATTGTGCAAAGTGAATGCTCAGTTGATCTTAGGGTGTTGTTTGACCAGTTCTTGGCAAAGGTTTGATCAGGCTGAATAGATCGTTTGGAGATCTGACCCTATGTAGGTAGAGTTAATCGCAGTGAGGTTTAGGTGTTTTGCAAGCATTTTGGGGTCGTCCTTGCTGTAGCGATGTATATCGTAATGAAGCGTAACTTGTTGTTTTGAGTTTATTTTACGATTGTTTTGCTGGGGTCGTTTTTGAGTTTGCCTCAGGTGTTTAGACTCGGAGGTAAGTTGAATAGGAAGTAAATAAAAGAAGTCAATGTAGAAATGAATCTTTATTAATCGCAATTGTTTACAGAGCATATTTGAATATAATGAAGTAAAACTTTGTTTGGATAGTCCAAGCTCGCTTGGTGCCGAGGTGAATTGCTTCGAAAGTTTTGGAGGTGGCTATGCTTGAGGGGCGAGCTGCGTACATAACATGTCAGGAGATCAAGCCATTACGTAGTTCGATTATTAGGAGAGCTCAGTGGTAGAATTTTTTTGAAGTTCATGGTATTCCATGATCTCTTCACTGGCTTTTCGTTTTAGGTTGTGGTGAGCTTGTAGACGCTTGGGCGAACTACATCGGTGACTCGGTAGGGACCTTCCCAATTGATCCCTAATTTTTCGGCACCTGGCTCCATAGTGTTTTGTTGAACTTTTCGCAAGACTAGGTCGCCTACTTTAAATCCTCGGAGCTTTACTCTAGATTTGTAGTAGCGGGCGGCGGCTTGCTGGTAGTTTTGGATTCTGATGAGAGCGAGGTCGCGATGCTCATAGATCACGTCGATGGCATCTGATATACTATATATTTTACCTATTTTAGTATGGTTTTTAATACATTTTCTATGCATTTTAATAAGGTTTATGCCTTTAGAGGTAGTTTTAGTGTCTTAACAGGGAACTTCATCAAAAAGGAAGCAAAAGGACTAAAAGAGGTGTAAACCAAACTACAGCAACTTAAACAAGCCAAAGAGATCATCCAAGCCGAAGAATTTACAAGTTATCGCATTTTACCAAGTTTGACAGAACTGAAGCACCAGAAGTTTAGCTACGTACGAAGGCGCAAATCAACTTGTAATTTGATGAAAATTGGTGACAATAAAAATTTGTGAGTTAGCTTTCCAATGGTGTTAGAATCAGATCATTTTGAGCTGTGGTTAGAAAGATATATCCGATTGACCGAAGACATGTCAATCTGCCTCGAAGCTGAAGCTGTCCGAAAATGAGTATAACACCGATCCAGCTCGTCGACCGGTATCATGACCAATATTAGCACACACGGAGATGCCACAAGAAGCCTCAGCACCAGTCGGATTTCTTGTCCGATATCATGACCCGTGTTGAGCAGTTTTCGATCAAATTGTCTCTTTTGCCCTAAACTAAACTTAACCCTAGAAGACCCTAGACCTATATATACTTGTTTCAGCCTCTTGCTAGGTACAATCCACCACAAAAGCCTCCATATTACACTAAATAATGCAGAGCCACGTTTTTCATAGATTGTTCATAGAGATTTGGATTCAAGAGCTTTTAGGGAGAAGATTTCACCTTTGTATCTCGATATAGAGAAGATTCCTAAACTCTACTTGTTTCAATTCATTCTTAATGATTATGAATCTCTTATTTACTTGGTGTTTACTGTTCTTGATGATGATTGAGTAATTACCTTGGGTTTAAGGATTTCCAAAGGGGATTCATGGATTGATCGTTAGGTTGCTAGATTTAGGGTTTATCGATAGAGTTCTTCATCTAAATTTTTTGTTTAATACTTATTGCTTGATTCAAAATCTAGCTACTGCTATTAGGATATCAAAATCATCGAAAGTTTTGTTGAATTACCTTAACTAATTTAGATGAGCAAAGAATTATAGCCTACGGGAGTAGAACTATGAAACTTTATGAACATATCAAACTTAGACTATTTATGCATGTTTAACTACTTGATTACCTACGGATGTTGTGTAATTTAGGGGTTTAGACATAGTAATTAGCGCTACGAAAGTAGAGATTACGTCCGCCGTGCTACCAGTATCCACCAATACGCGGACTATATCGCAATCGTTCACGATTAATTTGATTACGAGAGGGTCGTCGTGCGGTCTGTTGATTCCGGTTGTTTCCTTTTCTTCTAATGAGATCACGTCATTTGGAAATTTTGAGGGTTTATACCAGTTAACGCTGACGTCTGGCCGTCGCTGGAATGCTTTAATTGACGAGACAGTATCCGAGCAATAATGAGATCCCCCATTATCATGCTTATCCTCCTTCTTGATTTGGAGTGTGGCGCCTCGTCGTCCCGTCTCTCACGCTTAGAATGATCTTCCTTTGTCTGATCGGGTTTGTCTGTGTTGACATCCATTTCGAAGTCCTTAAGGCTGATGTTTTCTCCAAGTTCGCCAGCTGCTAACTTTTTGGCAAGTTTTAGGCCAAGAATGCGGCAGTTTACAGTTGAGTGTCCATAGATGTGATGGTGTTCGCAATAAGCCGTTTCATCATAAGAGCTGTCGCTTTTGGTCCACGTGCTCCATGAACTTCTTCCACGGCCTCGGCCTCTTCCTCGACCGTATCCAGAGGAGTCAATTTGATAGTTATGAGCTCTACGAAAGCATCCCTCCTGCTGAACGTACCCGGAACCTTGGTTATTTTTCTTATTGTTCGAAGAATTTGAAGCCTAGGGAGGATGGCTTCCTGGTTTTGCCTTTACATACTTCTCGGTGAGGATCTTCATCTCTTCCTCTTCGGTTATGAAATCTGCAACTCGGTGTATTGCGTCATGTATCGTTGTGGGGGCATTTAATGTTATTTCTTTGCGAAAGTTGGAATTAAACCAAAGTGCTCGCTTTAGGGCTAGTAGAGCTGCTTTGTCTCTCAAGCCCTTCACTTTGGACATGACTGCTTTGAATCTTCCGACGAAACTTCAAAGCATTTCATTACGCCCCTGAGCTAAGGTCCACAGGTTAGCATCTGAAGTCCCGGGATACATGAATATGGAGTAATGCTTCATGAATGCTGCAAATAGCTAGTTGTAATTATCAATGGAGTTCATCTCGAGCCTGGAAAACCACTGGAGTGTCGGGCCCTTGAGGTGCTCAACAAAAAGAGGTATTGTCCGACATCTCTTTCACTTTCTTTGAAGTTAGAGCAACCCATGGCTATGGTAAAAGCCGTTAGATGCTCCTTTGGATCGGTTTTACCTTCATAAGTTGGTATCTTCATCTTTCCTGGGTCAAGAATTCTTGCACTGGTGATTCGCGCTGTGAATGGAGTGTTTTGTGCTTCTTCGAGTACGCGATCTATTTCGGGTACCTTGCTAGTTTCTTTGTGCATCATGGATCGGCCAGCCTTTATGTCAGCGGCTGCTCGGTCCATGTTTGCTCGCATCACAGCCATCTCATCCATGTGGGCTTGGATCTCTGCTCTTCGCTCCCCATCAATCCAAGCCTGCTTAGCCCATATGACATTCTCTTCCTCTTCAGTCAATTCTTGATCTTATTCTAGGATGGCTTCGCACCGTTCAGTTTGGTTTTGGCCAACTGCTGGGAGCTTGGGGTCATCGCGGCTCTTCGTGTTGCGCTCCACTTGATTCTCCTCCTCCAGATTGATTATCGGGGCTTATTCATCTTCCGTCGGTGCGTCGCCTGCTCCTTGTGTTTCGGAGGTCAGATTTGCTGAGTTTTGATGGAGTGGCGGCATTCTTCCACGGGTTCGCTGTACATTGAGGGGGGTCGGGAAATCGAGAGCTATTGGGTTAAGGCATTGTCCGATTCATCTTGCTGGATCGAGACCCGAGCGCATTCCTCGGGTTCGACTCGCCATCGCCAAGGCCTTCAGCTCGTCCATCATCGTGCTATTCAGCTTGTCTTGTTCTTCCGACTTCTTGAGCAGTGTCTCCAGCATGGACTTCATCTGAGTAAGAACCTTCAGGGTTGTCGTTGCGATTTCATGTGTCGGGTTCTCTTCTCTAGGGGGATCGCCTCCACTATCCTTCGGGTCAGTAGTGTTTTTGTCTCCCTTGGTTTGGGAGTCGAAACTCACACAACTAGTTTTGTAAGGGAATTTAAGGTTTCGACAAACTTCTATGTAAAGAAACCAAGAACAGAGATCCAAAGATAGTGATTTTATTCAAGCTGTTTAGAAAAACTCTTTGCAGAGAAAATAACAAGTGTTTTGCTAGGTAAAATTGCGGATCTCTTTTTCAAAGGGGGACATATCTATTTATACAAAAATAAGTCGGCCAGACCTCTTCCTTAACGAGAAAGGAAAACTTCCTTTTTCTTCGGGGTTTCCTTTCCTCTTTGGCTTGTCTAAGTCTGTTTGGGTGTGGGCTTCTTACTTCGACTTGCTAACTCAGCCCACCGATATTTTGTGGCTCGTTTCCTCGACCCAACAAGATATTGGGCTTGCTGCTTCACTGGGTCGCCGGGGATCCAACTCGTCATCTCTTTGTCACGTATGGATCTCTTTTTAGCCCGTCACCTGTTTGGATTGTTGACAATATTTTGGCGCGCCACCATTCTTGTTGGCTCGTCGCCACCAATCATATTGACTCATCGCCGTTATCTTGGCGCGCCACCAAACATGTTGGCTCATCACCGTTTGTTGGTTCGCCAACATGTTGGCCCGTCACCGTTTGTTGGTTCGCCAACATGTTGGCCCGTCATCGTTTGTTGGTTCGCCAACATGTTGGCCCGCCACCGTTTGTTGGTTCACCAACATGTTGGACCGTCACCGTTTGTTGGTTCGCCAACATGTTGGCTCGTCGCCGCTCCTCCTTGATGCCGAGTCAGGGATTTGGCTTGTCGTCGTTTTCACCGTTATGGCTTATTTGGCTAGGCTTTCTTCCCATTTGGCTAGGCCTAACATCCATACTTAGTATTTTTAGCAGTTGATCTTGATGGGGTGAAAACCGACCCCAACAGTTAGCCCCCAGCTCGGTAGTATTATTGATAATAGTGACGAGGTGAAGAGTCAAGATCGGGATCAACGTTCTTTGGGTTGCCGAGCTCAGTTCGCAGTGAAGCCATCATCTGGGTATCGATATCTGCCGAGCCAAACTGATAGTGTTATCAAAGTTATATCTCCGAGCCGAATGGTGTTTCACCGAGCCATCTTTGGCAGTCATGTGGCCGAGGCATGCTTTCTTGGCTCGGCATCCCGCTTGATTTTATCTGGGTTAAAACATGAGCTATCATTGATCCTTCAAAAGAATTCTTGCGGGGGAGACATTTTCATATTGAAGAAGAAAACATATTCTTTTGGCCCGATTTTCAGCACCAAGACAACTTGGAATATGATTCGTTGTAGTGCTCCTTTGGTTCTTTGGCATCGGGCAAAATGTAATCAAAATAGTATAGAATGGATAAAATCCACCAGAATCAAAGAATCACACAAAAGGTTTTTAAAAAGATAATTGAACTAAAACAAAAGATTGTTTCAATTGATTTTCAGTATAAGCAAGAAAATAAAGAATAAGAATAAGCGATTTGTAAATATGAATTAAAGGTATAATGAATGCAAGGATAGATGATTAAACAGGGAAGCATGCAGTGCCATTCCTGAACTCGAATAACAATAATCAACCTTCTTTCAAATAATTGATTTCTTATGTGTAAATGTGGTTGTGTAGTCTGTGTGACGTCATCTAAATGAGAATGAGATGTTACAGAAGCGATACCAAACTAAAAAACCACTAATGTTATATCGTGACACTAAATAGGCTGTTTTGTACTTCAATAACAATAGGCGGTCGACAAACTCAAAGATATTAATGTCAAATTCCTAGTTGTAAAGGAATGGGTATAGAATTGAAAGATTTACAAAGAACAATTAGGCGTAATTATGGTGTCAAAACACAACTACATTATTCCAGTTTTAAAATGTAATTCCGTCAAAACGTGATTTAGTGATTTTGGTGTAAAACTCATAATTCTGCAGTTTGACAGCAAATATTATTCTGTATTTTCGACGAAAACAATTAATCATTCTGAAATCCCATATATTTGGGATCATAATTTTGATTCTTCGATTTTGCAAATTTGGCACCAAATACCGAATATGTGACTCTAACGTGAAATCTCAATTGCACAGTTCTATCGTAAAACTATGATTTCGTGATTCTACAGAAAAAAATATAAGTTTTTTATTCGGCGTAAAATTATGAAACTACATCAAATATTACATTTGTTTTTGTGAGCGTATTTTAGTTGTTAATGTTTCAACACTAATATTTTACCTAAACTATAATTTCTTACAGTTATAATATTTATTTAATTTTACATCAAGATCCATGATATATCATGTCGCCGAGCGATAATCTTTTGACATGCTGCCGTGCTACCTTGTCACAGCTCGCGATGTCACTTCTGGCTGCCATGTTGCCGAGCCATCCTCTTTTGACATGCTGCCGAGCTACCTTATTATAGCTCGCGATGTCACTTCAGGCTGCCATGTTGCCGAACAAATCTTTGGTTTGACATTTATCTTCAGCGCTATTTGGGTTTTCTGACTGCCGAGCCATTTCTTATTCTGCCGAACCGTTGCTATACGCTACCGAGCCGTCTTGCTGAGTTTGATTTTGTTTTTGGCTCGGCGGTAATATTTGCTCGATGACGGATTATTCTTATCACAACCATAACTTTATTGGGAACTGCAAACGTTTTCGCGTGTTCCCAAGATTGCGTGGTGTCACGCGTTGTTCTTTTAAATGTCTATAAGTTCAGATCCTTGTCTCACTCTTCATAACTCATTTCTCCAATCTTCCGAAAAACAGGTAGCTCTCTTCTCTCTCTTCTTTTCTCTATTTTTTGTTTAAGTTTTTGGCTAGATCTTTATCATTTCTTCTCTTCCACCGCCGAACCTTTGAATTTTCCGACCTATCTTCAAATGTGGCTCGGCGGTTCTTTAAATTATCCGATCTATCTTCAACCTCTTCCGGCGACTCCTTGCATTTTTCTATCCATCATCATCTATCTGCGGTGTGTTTGAATTTTTGGATCCATCATCATCTGGATCGCGCTGCTGCCCTGATCTCCCGTGTCTCCAAGCCAAAATTGGAGTTTCTCCAATTTCTGCTAAGTATCAGTGTGCTTCTGAGCCAAACTCTTTCCAATTTCTGCATAATGAGGAGAAGAAGTCGACTCCTCGTAAACGTTCCGTCTCTGAAGTTGACAAGGGAAAAGCTAAAGAAAAACCAGAGAAGAGGCAACGCCAGGGGCCTGCCGACCCTACTCATACCGAGCCGCCACCAATGTTGTTTAGGCATGAGGGATCCGAGCCCATCTACAACGACGAGGCAGCCTCAGCAACCCTATTCTCCAAAGTTTGCTGTTCAGGAGATAGGTTGACGTCTCTTGATATGCTGTCCCACGGTGACCTGTACACTGATATATCTCTCCGAGGAACCAAGGTACGTTTGGCGATTGCATATTTTTGTTGAATAAAAAGTTAAGTACTAAGTACTAATAATACCTCTCCTTTGGTCAGTTCATCACATCTATCAACAAAACTGTTGCCGCTTTTGAGCAAGATGTGCGAAAGGACATGCGCCAAATCAAAGATGCGCAAAAGGATGCATCTTTCTTCAGAAGTAAGGTTGACGAGCTAGAAGGCAAACATGCTGACGAGCTGGCGACTGGTTCAGTTCGGAGAAGGAGAAGGCGTTTCTCAAGGACGAGTGGAACAAGGCCGGTGATTTGGCTATGAGGTTGGACCACTCTAAGCAGAAGAAGGCTGCCAAAATTGAATATGTAAAAAGGCAACTCACCGCTGCTAATGCTTTGCACGAGGCAAACGTTAAAAAAGCCCGGAAGACAGCGAGGCGAGAGATGTCGGAAAAGTTTTAGGAGCGGCTCACCAAAATTGAGAAGTACATCGACGAGCTGAAGGCGGCGAAAGAGAAAGAGCTTGATCTAGCCCAGGTCGACAGCAATCTGCAGTTACTCGAGATTCTGAAGAAAGAAGACGCACCCGGTCTGGACTCCGAGGCGATGAAACTGGTAGGATGGAGAGTCGATTTGGCTAACGCCAATGATGAATTTGAGAGGATTGAAGCCGAGCTGAAGATAGATCGGATGCTTTCATTGGTTTCCTCAGATTCTATGGACTCTCTTCTTGGGATCGAGCCAACGGAGAATACAGCACAACAACTAGAGTTACAGACTTCGCATGCTTGAATGTCGGCACAACAGAATTACCAATCTCGCCAAGGAAGCGACTGCTGAGCTGGGCCCTCCTAACTGAGTTTTCTATTTATGTTTCTTTGATTCCAAACTCTTCTTTGATATTTTGAACATAAGTGCCTGGACGGCTTTATCCACTTTTTTTTATTTTCATGTATCTCGGTTTTTGTAATAGTTGCTTTCTGTTGGCGCGACACCTTTTATCCTTTTAGATTAATCAGACGCTTAAGTTCTCATTTGAGTATTTGTTTCGTTGTGTTTTGATTTGTTATGTTGTGGACCATTGGGCGCTTAGTTATCAGTTTTAGGGTTTGCGGTGTTTCGATTTACATTCTTATTTTTTTACGATGAAACATGTTTATAATCTCATACTAACCGGTGGGTTTAGTATTATTCTTCCGAGATGTTTATGACCAGTGTACCAAGAGGTGTTTACTGGGTTTAAGAGTTTATTTCGAGTTTTAAGACTTGCGAGTTTTTTACTTACGGGTCCCTCTCGAAGATAAACTTGTGAGAATATTGTTCATGATATACCTTTAAGATATTAGACCAGGATATACCCAGTCAGCATTTGTATAGCGCGCTTTTATACCCGTGAGAGGGTGTTGGAGAACCTTACTCCATATAGAAATAATGGTTAAATCTGTAAAGGATGTGGTAGTCCGTTTGTTGTGGCCAGCAACATACGAGATGATAGAATATCCGTAAAGGATGTTTAAGCTGTGATTTGCGTAGGTCGAGTGACACGAGTTTGTGTTTGAAAAGTTTGAAATTGTTCTCTTTGAAAAGTGTCATGCGAAAGATCGCATTTTCGAGACATGGGAGTATACATGTATACGTACCCACTCCCCCCTTTAAAAAAGAAGGGGACAGCTGAACCCATCCGAAGACGAGCTGCCTACGTACCCTTTGCAGGGATCAAGCCATCCTGTAGTTCATGCGAAGTGTCTTAGTAATAGTACTTCTTTAGGTGCATTGCGTTCCAAGATCTTGGTATCGGAACGTCAGACATGTTCGCGAGCTCGTACACTCCTGGTCGGAATGTCTTGGTGATTTTGTAAGGTCCTTCCCAGTTTGCTCCAAGCTTGCCAGCGTTTGCTTCAGCTGTGTTCTAAAAGACTTTACGGAGAACCAAATTGCCTTCTTTGAACTTCTGACTTTTGACATTTGTGTTGTGATACTTAGCCGTTGCCTGCTGTTAGTTTTGAATCCGAACCAACGCTTGGTCTAGTTGTTCGTTGACCAGGTCCAATTCGTCGAGTAACATGAGATGATTCAGCCCTTCCTGTCCTGAAAGAAGTCTACGGCAGACTCCAGGAAATTCGACTTCAGCTGGGATGACACATTCCGCGCCGTAGACAATGGCAAAAGGTGTTTCTCCAGTTTCTCATCGCGGAGTTGTTCTGTATGACCATAATACTCCTTCAAGTTCATCCGCCCAACGTCCCTTTTTGGCATCTAGGCATTTCTTCAGACCATCAAGAATCATCTTATTTGCGGCTTTGGCTTGTCCGTTCCCTTGTGGATAACGTGGCGTGGATTTGCTAAGTCGTATCTTCCATTTTTCACAGAAAGCTTCAAATCTTGTAGAGATAAACCGTGAGCCGTTGTTGGTGACGATTTCGTAAGGAACTCCATGTCGGCATAAAATAATTTTCCAAACGAAGTGCTCGACTTGGGAATCCTATATGCTGGCGTAAGAATCTGCCTCGACCCATTTGGAGAAGTAATCCGTCAAGACTAGCAGAAACCTCTTTTGCTTAGATTTATGTAGAGGTCCAATAATACCCATTGACCAGCGCATGAAGGGGTAGGGTGCTGAGATCGACGATAGCAACTCCGTTGGTTGGTGAATCATCGGGGCATGTCGCTGGCATTTTTCGCACCTAGCGGAGAACTTTTTATAGTCCTTCACCATAGTCGTCCAATAGTAACCGTGACGCTTGATCTTGATAGCCAAAGTTCTTCCACCAGAGTGGTCACCACATGATCCGCTGTGGACTTCTTCCATGATTTTCCTAGCTTCGACGCCTTCGACACAGGCCATCAGTGGCCCTGAGAATCTCCACTTAAAAATGTTTCCATCTACCAGAACATATCGAGCGGCTTGAGCTCAGAGTTTCCGAGCATCCCATTTATCTGATGGTACCTCACCATCCATGATGTACACGCGGATGCTCCCATCCACTCTTTGTCGCGTCTGTAATCTGTTGTCGTTGGTTGTGGATCTTCCTCCATTTTGACTGCTTCTCCTTCGGCTGGAGGATCTGCTCCGGGCTCTTCGTTGATTGTTTCATCCTCCGCCGAAGGTGATATGTTTTGGTCTTCCTCCATAGTTGTGGTGTCGGCGCTGCCATCTTCTGCGAGAATTCCTCCGGATGTACCTTTGGCCTGACTGGCTGTTTGGGAGTAGGTGATCGCGTTCACGGTGTCAGGGACGCAGATACTTGGGTGTTTGATGAATTCCAATAGAATTATCCTCTTCAAGTCTGGATCGGAGGTGGATGCGAGTGCTGCTAGTGCGTCAGCGCGAATTCTTCAAACTGTGCAGCTAGTTCCCTCACGATCTTCAGGAAAGCTTCCATTCGGTCGTCCCTGGCTGTATATTCGCCGCTGACTTGGTTGACTACCAACTGCGAATCACAGTAAGCCTGGATATGTGAAACCTTGAGTCCATGAGCGAGTCTCAATCCTGCGATTAAGGCTTCATATTCTGCTTCGTTATTGGATGAACGAAAACCCAATCGAAATGATTGCTCGAGGATTTTGCCTGTTGGAGAGGTTAATCGTATTTGTTGGGGCATAATCCACCCAGCTGAGAGCAATGGGAAATGGCTAAGTATAAAATATGAGGAATCGGATAAGGCCGAAGTCGCGGCCAAAGTCGTGGCCGAACTCGTGGCCAAAGTCGTGGCCAAAGTTGTGGCCGAAGTCGTGGTCGAAGTCGTGGCCGAAGTCGTGGCCGAAGTCGTGGCCGAAGTCGTGGCCGAAGTCGTGGCCGAAGTCGTGGCCGAAATCGTGGCCGAAATCGCGACCGAAGTCGCGGCCGAAGTCATGGTCGAAGTCAATTTCGTACTAAGCCACTTCTATACGAAGACCGTCTGGCCGAAGTCGATTCTATACGAAGACCGTCTGGCCGAAGTCGATTCTATACGAAGACAGTCTGGCCGAAGTCTATACGAAGTCATGGCCGAAGTCAATTTTATACAAAGATATTTTGGCCGAAGTCAAATCTATACAAATACAGTTTGGCCGAAGTCATTTTTATACGAAGTCATTTTTTGACACACTCCTCCTAAGATCGTCACTCTGAACGTGTTCGGGATAAGCTTTGCAACCACGAAATCCAGGGATTTCGAGATTCAAAGGATGGGGATCGAATGGTCACACAAAGGATGCGGAAAGACCTTTGATTTACCTCTGCTCTCTCTTCGGATATGACGCACCAAAGGGAAGAACATGATTTCTTGTGGATATTACACACCAACAAGAGATGATCTAACTTAAAGGTTTTAGAATAAAAAGATAGATAGTTTTACAATGAGGGAAACAAAGAACTTAAATAGAAAAGACAAGTCTACATGCAGACTGTCTAGAAAATAACAACATTAATTCTAAGTTGAAAATTAACCCTTGCACTTCTATTTTCGTCACTTCTCTTGGCCAGAAAATTAGACACTTGTTTTGGGCTCTTCTTGGGCCTGTAATGTGCATAAAATGGCATGGGCTTCATATTTGTTCCATTGGGTCGAAATTTGGGGTCTTGATCAACAAATAGATGATGTGAAAGTGATTCATAAGCCTCATTAAAAACCTTCATTGGAAAACCCATTGGGACAAAACCAAAGGTAAGGGAAAAAGAGTGCAAATGAATCACTTGTCCATTTGTTGATACTCTTTGAACGTGGATCAAAAACCAGGGAGGTTTAGAATCATGTCTTCTTTGGTTTGGCTCAATCTTCACTCCACAACGAGCTGCTTCCTCAGCTACAAGCTCCTCCTCAGCTACAAGCACGTTTCCATTAGGTTCAAGCTCAGGTTCACACTCAGGTTCAAGCTCCATTCTTTTCGTGCTGATCATGATCATATCATCCCCTCCCTCTTGAAAAGGATTTGACCTCAAATCCATTTTATCTGCAAGAGAATAGATCAAGTTAATACAAATGTAATCTAAAAGGGTTAGAGAGATACCTCCATTTTGGTTTTGGCTTGTATGCTGCGTCTGGTGGCTCCTCTTTCATCAGCATGAAAGGACTGACGTCTTGGTGTTTATTATGGTCCAGATCAGGTGGCTTGAATCGTTTGTTTTCCTCCCTCTTTTCAGTTGTTCTTGCGTGCTTCAAGGCAGCTCCAAATCCTGCAATTGGCTCTTTTGACAAAGACAAGCGCATTATATCTGCGTGATCAAGGATAAAAGAATCCTTTTTATGAATTTCAATAACTTTTCATAAATCAGAATGTGATTAGAACACGAAAAGTCTTTAACAAGCAACGTTTTATCAGAAAGAGAATTATCCTTTGCAAACTTAGAAAAACTTTGTTCCAAAAACATGATCTTTGAAAGTTGGTTTGCAAGGTTCATTAAAATCACATAAAACTTTTTTGTTCAATCTTAGTCAAAGTTTTAACCATTTCAGACTCTGCCTTAATTCTAATCAACTCAAATGTGTTGCTAAACAAAGAAACTCTCAAAGAAGAATCAAATTCACGAATTTTGTAAAAATTAGAGTTTGAAACACAAAATTCTTTCTCAGTTTCTAAACCAAAACATTTTTTAGCTTGAGCAGAAACCAACATAAATAAATTAGGCTACGTCCTAACTAGATCAAATTTCTTACAGTACTATCTTGTGTGATCTTTAGGAAATGGCTTAGGGATTGGTTCTGACACAAGGTTGGTTGGCTGCTCCAAATCAGCAATCAATGGCAAGCTCTTTTCTGCTTTTGCTGATGATTCTTCTTCTTTTGTACACTGCTGCTCATATGAGGTTGTATGGGTGCCTCTGGTTTTGTTTTCTCAAAAAACATGGGGTGTATTGTATGTGTAGCTTGTTTATGGTCCATTGCACGTTTTTCTGCAGTGGCTCTTCACGTTTGGACATATGCTCCTTCAAAACGCCTGTTTCAGCTCTATTTGACACAGACAAGTGCATCAAACTAGTAATAGATAAATCAGGTACTATTTTATCTAAAGAAGAACTTATCTGAGCTTTTGTTTGAACAACGGATTGTCCTGGTTTTGCTGTTGGCTTGCACAATGATCCTTGGCTGAGAACTTTCTTCTTCTCCATGGCTTTTGAAAGGCTCTTCTTCTGCTCTAGACAATAGATAGGTGTGTGCTTCTGGTTTGGTTGAAAGTCTGCTTGTTGAAGCACATTTTTCTGGCTTTTTGGTGGCACTAGTTGTCTTTTCTTCTTGGTGTATGGTTTTGAGAATCTTCGAGGATACTTTATTCTGGTTTCTTCTGAGTGCACTGTCGAAACAAAATCTCTGATCATTACCCATTTCAGTTTTTCCCAACTGATGATGGTTCTTTCTGGATACTTCAACCACTTGCATTTTTCATGTCTCCACCATGAATATGCATCTCCAGCTAGCTGTTTGATGGCATAGGCGAGCCTATCTTCCTCTGGAGTGTCATGGTATGAAAACCAATCATCCATGTCTCTTTCCCACTCTAGATAGTCTTCTGGATATCTACTTCCAGCAAATCTATAAAACTGTGGCACAAAATCATCATGAGACCTCTCTTGTTCCCTCCTATGACGTGCTCGTCTCTGCTTTTGGTTTGAGAGTTGTTGAAGTTCCTGACGAAGTGCTTTGAATTCGGTGTCCATTATTTTCTCCATCCGAGCAGTGAGTGCTTCCACCAACAGCTTATTGTTCTTGTTGTTGCGGGGTTTTTCTTCTTCTTCTTCAGGCATCTTTTCTGCAAAATTAACAACAAAACACTAGTAAATAGTTCTAACAAAAGTGCAACTGCTCTGAAACTTCAACAAACACAAGATCTATGAACCTTAATGGCTTAACACGAAAGATCTGATCAGAATATGAAAAGTCATCAAATTTTCGCAGATCTGAAACATAGAATTCGACCACAGATTCACTTATACACAGATCTAGAAGTCTAGCAATTTAAAACAATGGATCTAATCACAGAAGATGAAAACACACACAAAAAAAATATTGCAAAATATAACAGATCTAATACTTGTGGAATATAAAACGAAAATCAAAAGAAAAGAACACTTAACTTCAGAGTGGTGCTCTGATACCACTTGACACACTCCTCCTAAGATCGTCACTCTGAACGTGTTCGGGATAAGCTTTGCAACCACGAAATCCAGGGATTTCGAGATTCAAAGGATGGGGATCGAATGGTCACACAAAGGATGCGGAAAGACCTTTGATTTACCTCTGCTCTCTCTTCGGATATGACGCACCAAAGGGAAGAATATGATTTCTTGTGGATATTACACACCAACAAGAGGTGATCTAACTTAAAGGTTTTAGAATAAAAAGATAGATAGTTTTACAATGAGGGAAACAAAGAACTTAAATAGAAAAGACAAGTCTACATGCAGACTGTCTAGAAAATAACAACATTAATTCTAAGTTGAAAATTGACCCTTGCACTTCCATTTTCGTCACTTCTCTTGGCCAGAAAATTAGACACTTGTTTTGGGCTCTTCTTGGGCCTGTAATGTGCATAAAATGGCATGGGCTTCATATTTGTTCCATTGGGTCAAAATTTGGGGTCATGATCAACAAATGGATGATGTGAAAGTGATTCATAAGCCTCATTAAAAACATTCCTTGGAAAACCCATTGGGACAAAACCAAAGGTAAGGGAAAAAGAGTGCAAATGAATCACTTGTCCATTTGTTGATACTCTTTGAACGTGGATCAAAAACTAGGGAGGTTTAGGATCGTGTCTTCTTCAGTTTGGCTCAATCTTCACTCCACAATGAGCTGCTTCCTCAGCTACAAGCTCCTCCTCAGCTACAAGCACGTTTCCATCAGGTTCAAGCTCAGGTTCAAACTCAGGTTCAAGCTCCATTCTTTTCGTGCTGACAGTTTGGCCGAAGTCAATTATATACGAAGACAGTTTGGCCGAAGTCATTTCTATACAAAGTCATTTCCATACGAAGTCGATTCTATACGAAGCCAATTCTATACGAAGTCGTGGCCGAAGTCAATTCTATACGAATTCATGGCCGAAGCCCATATGGCCGAAGTCCATGACAAAAGCAAGGCCAGTCCCAATCCTGGCATAGGCAATGGGCAGAGTGGAATACGCAAACTTGTGGGCCGAAGTAACAAGTCCATCTTCAGCCGATGTCAAGGCGAAGGCCCATGAAGCCAAGCCGACCTAGCTAAACGAAAATCCCGAAGGATTAGAAAGTTTTCCTTATCTCTTTAAAATTGGCCTGACCGACTCAAACTAGTATATATATCTATGTACATCTCTTGAAAAAGGGATCCGCAATTTACTTAGCAAAACCCTAGACTTTTTGCTCTCAAACTCTTGCACGCAAAAGTTTTTCAAAACAGCTCAATAAAACTATCTTTGGATCTTCGCTTCGTGGTTTATACGCAGAAGTTTCAGATCCCTTAAAAGTTACGTTACAAATATAATTGTGTCGATTTCGACTCCCACAGTATTCTTACCCTAGATCCTTGTTTCGATGATGATCCATCTGCGTGGAGCTTCCATACTGGGCGTGGAGTTGATTCTTCTACTTCTTCTTCTGGGAGTTCTATCAGAAAGTCAGCAAGGACTTGAGATTTAGCGCAAGTTCGGCTCCGGTATTCGATGTCATATTCGCTCAGCTCTATTGCCCACTTCGCCAATCTTCCAGACTGGCTAGGACTATTTATGATGGATCGTAGAGGGAAAGTAGTTAAAAGCACAATTGAATGTGATTGGAAGTATGGTCTCAGCTTCCAGGCGGACATTATGACAGACAATGCCAGTTTCGCCATCTGCGGATAATGGGTTTGAGCATCGGCGAGAGTTTGGCTAACGTAGAAAATAGGTTTCTGCTCGCCGCGTTCTTCTCGGATGAGCACTCCACTTACTGCAGTTGCAGAAACGGTCGTGTAAAGGAATAATGGTTCGCCTTCCACTGGTTTCATAAGGACTAGAGGACTGGCTAGGTATTATTTCAGCTGTTGAAACGCCTATTCACATTTTTCTGTCCATTCGAACTTCTTGTTCCCACGTAGTGTATCGTAGAAAGGAAAACACTTATCGGTTGACCGAGAGATGAACCGATTTAGTGCGGCGACCCGTCCTGTCAACCTCTGGACTTCGCGCTTTATTTTTGGTGATGCCATTTGTATAAGCACATCAATCTGCTTCGGGTTGGTTTCAATTCCTCGGTGAGTGACCAGATATCCAAGGAATTCTCCGGATGTCACCGCAAATCTTCACTTCGTCGGGTTGAGGTTCATGTTATGCAGATTCAGTTGCTCGAAACATTCTTCCAAATGAGCTACATGATCTTTTTCTTCCACATACTTCACCAACATGTCGTCAATGTAGACTTCCATTGTCTTCCCGAGTTGGTCGGTGAACATCATGTTCACAAATCGTTGGTAAGTTGCTCTGGCATTTTCGAGGCCAAAGGGCATCACCTTGTAGTAGTATATCACGCGGTCTGTTATGAACGCTGTCTTCTCTTGATCATCTGGGTTCATCAGGATCTGGTTTTATCTAGAAAATGCATCCATAAACAAAAGGAGTTTGTTGCCCGACGTGGCTTCTACTAATCGATCGATATATGGAAGCGGGAAGCTATCCTTCGGGTAAGTCTTGTTCAGGTCAGTGAAATCCATGCATACATGCCACTTTCTATTTTTCTTCTTTACTACTACAGGATTAGCGAGCCAGGCCAGGTACTTTGCTTCCACTATTGATCCGACGCGTAGTAATCTTTCCACCTCGCCGTTCACTGCTTGTGCTCTCTCTGGCCCAAGTTTTTTCTTCTTTTCTGTTTTATTGGTTTAAAAGTCGGGTCCACATTTAGCTCGTGGTACGTCACATTGATGCTGATACCTAGCATGTTTTCGGCTGCCCACGCGAAAGTATTCACGTTCTTCTTGAGGAAAGAGATCAGCTCTCCCCTTATTGGATCCTTCAGCTCGGTCCCTACTTTGATGCAACGCTCTGGGTGATCGTCGTCAATGTTCAATGAAATAATGGGGTCGCAGGTGGGCATGCTCTTCCTCTCATGATCCTTCGTGATCTGTAATTGCTATAGAAGTTTTGCTAACTCCTTTTCGGGTTCCCTGTCAGTCTTCATCTTCTTTCGCTTGGTTGTGATGTTTGGCTCTGTGACAGGGTTCCTGAGTTTGTGCTCGGCCAAGAAACAAATGCGGGACTCTTTCTGGTTCCCCCAAATTGTTTTGACTCCTCCGGGGTCGGAAACTTGATGCATAGGTGGTAGATTGACGGTACGGCTCGCATGGAGTTTATCCAGGGGGGGGTGCCCATAATCACCTTGTAAATTGCAGGATGATCTGCAATCAAAAACTCCACTATCTTGGTTACTTCTTCATCATGGACGGGAAGCTTGATTGTTCCAAGGGCCATGGTTGTTTCTCCTGAAAATCCGGTTAAAGGCTTTGGAATGGCCGTGATTTTGGATAGGTCGATGTTCATCCTTCTGAGAGTTTCTCGGAAAATTACATCCATGGAGCTTCCTGTGTCTATCAAAACTCGGGCGACGTTGCAATCGTCCATGATCAATTCTATCACGAGAGGGTTGTTATGTGGTCGGTCAATACCGGTGGTTTCCCTTTCTTCGAAAGAGATGACATCATTGGGAAGTTTGGAAAGTGCTGACCAATTGACACTGGCATCGGCTCGCCGCTGGAATGTTTTGATCGAAGATACCATGTCTGAACAGTATTGTGATCCTCCCATTATCATGTTTATTCTTCTTCGAGAACCTGACTGTGTCGCCTCATCATCTTGCCTTTCTCGCTTGGGAGGGTCACCGTTTTGATTCGCCTGGTTCTACTGATCTTTTTCATCCCCTCGCTCGAAATCCTTCAAGCTTACAGTGTTGCCGAGCTCTCCGGCTACTAGTTTTGCCGCAAGCTTTATTCCCAGGGTTCGACAGTTTGCGGTTGAGTGTTCGTGCATGTGATGATACTCGCAATAGGCTTTCTCTTCCTACGAACTCGGATTTCGTGTCCACTTATTCCATGGTGTTTTGCCTCGGCCTGTTCCCACATGGTAATTGTGGGCTCCTCCAAAACTGGCTTCTCGTGATGTACGTATCTGTTTCCTTGATTATTCTTCTTGGGAGGCGGTGGGTTCGGAGTTTGGAAGTTACGACTCGTCGTTCTGGCTGCTTCGTATTTCTTGGACAATACCTTCATCTCTTCTTCGTTGACTATGAAGTCTGAGGCTCGGTGCAGCCACTATCTTGGATTGATAGTGGCGCATTCAAAGCAATCTCTTTTCGGAACTCCGATTCGTACCACAGCGATCATTTTAATGCGAGCACGACAGCCTTGTCGCTTACGCCCTCGACCTTTTACATCACTGTTTTGAATTTTCCCATGAAACTTCGTAGTGTCTCCGTAGGCCCTTGAGTTAATTTCCAGAGATTGGTATCTGAGGCTCCTCAGTCCATAAACATGGACGAATGCTTGAGGAAAGTGGCAGACAGCTGCTGGAAATCGTCGATGGAATTTCGCTCAAGTCTGAAAAACCATTGGAGGGATGCGCGTTTTAGATGCTCCATAGACAGAAAAAAAACCGGCGTCTCTCTCCTTTTCTCTAAAATTGGCTCGGCCCATTGCTATGATGAACACTGTTATGTGCTCTTTTGGGTCGGTAGTCTTTTCGTAAACCGGGATTTTGATCTTTCCAGGGTCGAAAACCCTTGCCTTGGTAATCTGAGCTGTAAACGGCGTGTTGTGTTAGATGGAAAGATCAAAGAAGAACTCGTGGCATTCTTGAAGAAAAATATCAACACCTTCGCATGGGAAGCAGAAGATATGCCTGGCATCGATATCAGCATAACAAGCCAAGAATTGAACGTTGACCCAACTTTCAAACTAGTAAAGCAGAAAAAAAGAAAACTTGGGCCAGACAGAGCTAAAGAGGTCAATGACGAGGTGGAGAGACTACTGCGCGTCGGATCGATAACTGAGGTAAAATACTCGGATTGGCTAGCTAACCCAGTGGTGGTCAAAAAGAAGAACGGCAAATGGCGTGTGTGCGTGGATTTCACAGATCTGAACAAAGCCTATCCAAAAGATAGCTTCTCCCTTCCACACATCGATCACTTAGTCGAAGCAACGGCAGGGAACGCACTCCTATCTTTCATGGATGCCTTCTCAGGTTACAACCAGATCTTGATGAACCCCGATGATCGCGAGAAGACCGCTTTCATAACGAATCGTGGAATTTACTGCTACAAGGTGATGCCATTCGGCCTGAAAAATGCCGGAGCAACGTACCAGCGTCTGGTGAACAAGATGTTCGCTTATCAAGTCGGAAAGACAATGGAGGTTTACATAGATGACATGCTGGTGAAATCGCTGGAAGAACATGATCACGTCACTCATCTCAAGGAATGCTTCTCGTAGCTAAATCTTCACAACATGAAGTTAAACCCGACCAAGTGCAGATTCGCAGTCACCTCCGGGGAATTCCTTGGTTACCTAGTAACTCAACGCGGCATTGAGGCCAATCCTAAGCAAATCGATGCACTCATCAATATGACTTCACCAAAGAAAAAAAGGGAAGTGCAACGACTTACCGGGAGGGTAGTTGCACTTAACCGATTCATCTCACGATCCACCGACAAATGCTTACCTTTCTACGATACCTTACGAGGAAACAAGAAGTTCGAGTGGACGGCAAAGTGTGAGGAAGCTTTTCAGCAACTAAAGAGCTACCTGGCTACCCCTCCGGTTCTCACAAAACCAGAAGCAGGAGAACCACTTTTTCTATACACCGCAGTTTTTGCCACAGCGGTTAGCGGTGTGTTGATTCGAGATGAGCGTGGGGAGTAGAAGCCAATTTTTTACGTCAGCAAAACCCTTACAGACGCTGAAACAAGGTACTCGCAGATGGAGAAACTGGCGCTATCCATAGTTATGTCGGCAAGAAAGCTAAGGCCATACTTCCAGTCGCGCTCAATCGTCGTCCTAAGCACCTTCCCGATAAGGTCTATTCTGCATAGTCCAAGTCAGTCAGGGAGGCTAGCAAACTGGGCAATCGAACTGAGCGAGTATGACATTGAGTATCGCGTACGAACGTGTGCCAAATCCCAAGTCCTGGTTGATTTTCTTATCGAACTCCCCGGAGAAGGTATTGACGACGAAATGCAAGGCCAGTTCTGGAAACTCCACGTTGATGGCTCATCTTCCAAAAACGGTTCGGGAGTCAGGATACGGCTAACTTCTCCAACTGGCAAACTACTGGAACAGTCTTTCCGCCTTGGCTTTCATGCGTCCAACAACGAAGCAGAGTACAAAGCCTTGATTGCCGGGATGAAACTTGCTAACGGCCTAAAGATCGAGCAACTCCATGCATTTTGCGATTCCCAACTAATCGCGAATAAGTTTGTTGGGGTCAGCTTTCACCCCATCGAGATCGACTGCTAAAAACACTAAGTATGGGAAAAAAGCCTAGGCGACGAGCTAAAACATTAGAAGACGAGCCAAACCTGGCTCGGTAGCAAAGGAGAAGAGAGGACGAGCCAAACTTGGCTCGGCGGCAAGACAGCACGAAGAAGCAGTGACGAGACAAACCTGGCTCGGTAGCAAAGGAGAAGAGAGGATGAGCCAAACTTGGCTCGGCGGCAAGATAGCTCGAAGAAGCAGTGACGAGCCAAACTTGGCTCGGCGACAATGCCGCGTGGAGAAATGGTGACGAGCCAACACTTGGCTCGGTACCAGGGAATGGTGACGAGCCAACATCTTGGCTAGGCAGCAGGAAGAAGCAGTGACAAGCCAAACTTGGCTCGGCGACAATGCCGCGTGGAGAAATGGTGACGAGCCAACATCTTGGCTAGGTAGCAAGGAGAAAGAAGTGACGAGCCAACATCTTGGCTAGGTAGCAAGGAGAAAGAAGTGACGAGCCAACATCTTGGCTCGGTACCAAGGAATGGTGACGAGCCAACATCTTGGCTAGGCAGCAGGAAGAAGCAGTGACAAGCCAAACTTGGCTCGGCGACAATGCCGCGTGGAGAAATGGTGACGAGCCAAACTTGGCTCGGCGACAATGCCGCGTGGAGAAATGGTGACGAGCCAAACTTGGCTCGGCGACAATGCCGCGTGGAGAAATGGTGACGAGCCAACATCTTGGCTAGGTAGCAAGGAGAAAGAAGTGACGAGCCAACATCTTGGCTAGGTAGCAAGGAGAAAGAAGTGACGAGCCAACATCTTGGCTCGGTACCAAGGAATGGTGACGAGCCAACATCTTGGCTAGGCAGCAGGAAGAAGCAGTGACAAGCCAAACTTGGCTCGGCGACAATGCCGCGTGGAGAAATGGTGACGAGCCAACACTTGGCTCCGTACCAAGGAATGGTGACGAGCCAACATCTTGGCTAGGTAGCAAGGAGAAAGAAGTGACGAGCCAACATCTTGGCTAGGTAGCAGGGAGAAAGAAGTGACGAGCCAACATCTTGGCTAGGCAATGGAAGTAGTAGGAGACGAGCCAATTCTGGCTCAGCAACATGTTGGCAGACCAACTTCCTGGCTTGGTATCAAGGGAAGTCAGGCT